>JAURVB010005424.1:0-14317 GCA_033002965.1 Piper betle
TGGGAGCACCAAAGACACGAGCTCTTGTTGCATTACTGTCACAAAAGGTGAATTTGCATTATAAGGTGAACCATGCACCTTAAGTATTCTCTCAATAATGGAGACCAACAACTTGACAGGAATGGGCACCTAATGAACCAAAATAATCTAATAATTAGTAAACTATAATGTAAAATTAAATCTGCAGAGGGAAAATATTAATTATCATCTGAACAGGATAGGGGTAGGTAAGCATCATACAGCAACATTGCATGAGAGCACAACCATTGTAGATCTGAACTTGGCCAGACAGATTGTCTCCTGCTGGCTGCTGACCGCCCAATGAAGGAGGTGGAGTTTTTCCAAGTGGAACCAAAAGTCTACCAAATTCATTGGGTTTTGGTGAACTCAAAGAAGTAAACAAACCAACAAGTCATTAAATAAAATCATTTAAAAAATTTACATGATACCATCTTAATTAACAAGCCAACGAATCTGATAAAGCAAATTTAGTACTGAATTGGCCGGTTAATCATTCTATAAATTCAGCTCTCAAGGGACCGCTCATGCGTTATGCTAATGAATCATCAAAAAAACAAATTAAACCATATCCAAAAAACACAGGAAGAGACTGAAAATGTGCTAAGATGCAAATTTGTGAAGTATCTCTTGATGATAACTTCCAATGGCTTTAAAATGGAGAAATTTATGTGGCAAAGTTTGTTGAATTATGAATTTATAGATCAAACAGGTTTTAATTGTGCTCTAGCTTCAGAACAATTTAGAACATATCTTGGAAATACAAGGTACATAAATGCATTTATTTGGCTATTGACATCTTCCAAACCACTTATCAGCTCCTGTCCTATCCTCACACGCCTTAATATCAAGCTTTGTAACACATGAAAGCATGGTATGCTAAACAACATTCCCATTACCATTTTCCTTAAGAGCATTGGTGTTCAAAACTCAACAAAAAGATAGAATGAGCAATGATACAAGTAGAAAAAAAAAAGATATAGAAAGTGCAGAGCTAGTAAAATCAAAAAGGAAATTATACAAATCAAATCAAGGACAGCATCACACTATTGAAGCATAGAAAAAAATTTGAACTAATGAAAACACACCTTTGAAATAGATGCATTGTTTTTTCTCAAAATAATCCTTATAGCATGAATGGGCACAAACATGAATTTGTATGCCCATGTTCGAGTCTGATAACCTATACGCACTAGCTTCTAACGTCGGTGACTTGGTCCTTAAAAGCTCCACAAGAAGGGCACTAGATAAGGAGAAAGTGAGGATAATGGGGAGGATAGGTTGGGCAAGTGAGGATTCAAAGCCCTAAATCATGGAACTAATTAGAGCTTGAAGTTTTATAAATACTAAGGAGTTGACAAGGAGAAGGGGGCTCGTACGTTGAAAGAAAAAAAAGAGAAGAAGCGTAGAAGAAAGAAGCTAAAAGAAATAAAGAAGGGGTGGAATCCCTTGCTGGAGATCCATCTTCGACAACCCCTAAGCCCACCAGATTAGAGTTTGGAGTGCTCTCGATGCAACCCCGCCGAGAACCACCATCGTCAACAACCACCTTTGCTAGAAAAAGCAAAGAAAAGCTCCCTGCCCGATTGAAAAATAGCATCAAGCAGCCACCTTGTCAGCGTGTGTACAAACAGCCTAGACATCCTCTAACCACACCACAACCTCCACTGAGTTCCCTCACAGACGGGAACAAAACCCATCTGAGAGCCACCATTGAAGAAGACCTCAGTCGCTAGAAAAACTTTGAGAATCGGCTCGCTGGTGCAGCGTAGCAGCAAAAAACAGCAATGAATAGTCAACTTTGGGCCCTCTGTACTGCCAACCCAGGCGGCCTCTGGCCAGACCAACACTTCCACTGGACTCTCTTCAACACTGTCAACAAACCCGAATAAAGATCCATGACTTAAGGGCCTCATCCTTGCCGGAAAACCGCCCAAAAGAGGCCCACCGGAGCAGGCAACAACAGCATCCGGCCATCTTTCCATAGGGATGAGTAATAGGGAGCACCCTCCTTTTGTTTGGTCTTCCGTAGGAAGAGAGTTGAAGAGAGGTCAGCAAGCAGGTCTTCCCCATCTTTACAAAAGGCTTGCCCTCTTATCGCTACTCCTCTATACACGTACCCCTTCATTCGCTGAAGCTTCTTTCAAGGCCCGTAGACTCTCTTCATATAAGTAGGAATGTAATCTGATCCTCTTTCCCATGCATTGCTTAAGGCTTTCGGGTATGCCATGTCGCATTCCAGATTTTCCAGATGCTTACGCAGGATGGAATGCCCTTAGCAGTTCTGGCTCTTAGGTTAAGCATCCACCTCCAATAGGTTCCTCTCATCGCTGGCTACAAGCCCAATTGAGATCTGCCGCATTCAGCGGTCGCCAGAAAATGGCAATAAGTGTTCGAGCGATATATAGCGCTGCCAGAACTTTTCACCGCCACCATCACCCACCGGCACCACCACCAATTGTTGGACCACCACCAAGACACTCAACGGTCAGAGATCTATCAATCTGAGTGATTGACCCTCGCCGTCATCACCGAAAAAGCCATCGTTGGAGCCCTTGAAGTAGGTGTTGCACCGCCACTGCAGCTAGGTCCATCAGACCCATTTACTGTCGATCGCGTCCACTTGTCCCACTAGATCCGCAACCACGTCCCGCTGCCCTACGATCTGATTGGATCCAAACCAACCCGAACCGAGACCGCAAAGCCAAAACCGTTTGCGACCCACCCACAACCCAGATTGAAACTGGCACAACATGCGCCACCTACATCCCGGCACATCCAGAAATCTCCAAAAGCTTGCGCACGCCAACCGGTTTAGTCCAACATTTTTCTAGTTTGAACCAACCCAAAACGGTTCGGTTCAGCCCATTATCACTGAGGAAATAATTTGAAGGCCTTCCTGACCTTGGATTGAGACAAACTTGTTACCCCACTATTTTTTAACATTCCGAACGCAGTGGTGATGTTATTTTGAAGATTTGAAGACAAGAAAGGGGCGAACCAGGGTACTAGAGTCGAAGTTACAAAGGTAAATCAAATCAAAGGCAGCAAAGTTCACTATTTTGTATAAGTGTATAATCAAAGAAGAAATAGTAGATTGTGAGTGTCAATCTCACCGTGGATTGACTTAGGGATTCGAGTTGAACCCTAACGAACCATGTAATCTTGGGTGTTTATTTCTCACTCACGGTATTTTATTTCATTATGTACTCGCACGATTTCTTTGTGCAGCAATGGCACTTTTGGTCCCACCAAACCCTCTAACTCGAAGTGAAGACAAATTTGCTAGGTGGCAATCCCGCGCCTGAACATAGTAATAGCATTTTCAACCTATAAACATTAAAATTTCTCGGTTTCAAACAAAGAGACCTTGAAGATAATAATGCAATTCCTACGGAAGAAACAAATCGAACAATTTCAATGTTATACACCTTTTCCTACATGTGCCAAGAACTAATCTTGAAAGCAATTCTAACATGCAAATGAAAAGAGTGGCTATCAGACAGATTGGGATATAATTATGGCAATCATACATTTAAATTACAAACATCAATTGACTAACTCGTTACATGTTGAGGACAAGTAACATGGAGAGCATTCACTAAAAGGATTTCACAAACAAAAGAAACAATTGAGAGGAAAAATACGTTTCAGCATAATTCATCTTTCATTTCTTTCTATACTAATTCAAAGAAAGGCATTTCACTGCTGAGAGAAGAAGGTAGAAATGCACATCTTTATAATGGTGCAGGATGGAAGAAGGGAAAACGTAACAAGAGTGGTTAACACATCAACACACCCATACTGCAAAAATACCAGAACGAGAATGAGTAAATCAACAAGTTAAAAATATTCAAGAATGAGTCAGCATTAAAAGTAGCTTAAAATAAAATATTCTCATATCCTAATAAAAGAGATGACAGCTGATTGCGATCACATAAATCTTTAAAATAAATTAAAACTCCATCTTTTCAAATTGATGGAATCCTGTCACGTGCTTGGCTTGTATCAAGCACGAGATTCATCCAATTAATGTAACTTAGATAAAATTGATTTCTATAATGAATTCTGCCCATAGCCACGATCAAATCAATTTGAAAGCTATCATAGACTAGAGTCATTCAGACATGCCTTCCCATAAGATGAAGCTGTCACATAGAAGTAACTGACCAAGACAGTTTCTGATGTTTCTTGAGTTAATAACTTCAAGATTGGCTGCACAAGTTGTCCAGCAAGGGATCTTCCATCTTTCTTTGCACCTGAGAATGCACCCAATCCATACACACGAAAAACCCACATGAATCAATGACACTTATAACTCCAAAAAATCATAACAAAACAAACTTTGAGATTGAACATCTGATCTGCTTCGGATGCTTCTTAGGTTACAACTTCTAGATAGGCTGCACATGCGTCCAGAAAAGGATGTTCCATCTTTATTTGCATTTGAGAATGCATCAATCTATACACATGACAAACCCACATTTATCAGCCAATCAATTTGTATAACTCCAAAAAATCATAACAAAACAAACTTTGAGATTGAACTTCTGATCAGTTTGATGTTCTTAGGGTTATAACTTCAAGATAGGTTGCACAAGTCGTCCAAAAGGGATGTTCATCTTTCTTTGCACTTGAGAATGCACCCAACCTAGACACATGACAAACCACATGAATTAGCCGATCAATTTTATAACCCAAAATCATAACAAAACAAACTTTGAGATTGAAGCACTGATGAAGCCTTCAGTTAGGAAAAAAAATGACATACAAATGATGTTGACTCTAAATCTGATTCTATCATCTTTTAACACTTGAGTCAGGAATGAAACCTGGCATTAAAACTTGAGACTTTGTTTCCACGGGAAAATGAATAATTGCTGGTATTAATGATAATGAATGACAAATGCGGGGATTGTTAATTGAAGGTATTGGCAAGTATTAAATGAACCTTGTAAACAGATCTGAGAGTGCAGAACAACAAGCCACTTCTACAAATTGGGACTCAGCAAGAGGCTGATCCATGCAAAAACAAAAAGCAAAGTTAAGCAACAGTATCAGATGTGTTTTGTCATCTAATAAGATATTCAGCATAATCTTTTTTTCATTATATGCATCAAGAGCATGATAAGACAAACATTCAAATCCGAATTTGAGCCAAAAGCTTTTGAAACCACAGGGAATAAGAAGCAAGAAAATGATCAGAGCTACATTCTTCGAAAGTCAAACCCAACAAGCAAATGCCTGCCCAACATTTATCCGGCTATAACACATTGACAAGAAATGCAAAAGCCCATCGGCCAAGATTGTAAATAACATGTGAACTTAAAAGTAAATATAAAATCCAGCAACAAAATCAGTTAGAAATTTTCTTACATGCAGCAAGAAAGCTACAACATGGCTAAAATATGCTCACAATAAATTTTTTTTCCAATCAAAACCCAATTACTAATTTGCACAAATACATGTCAATACAAATTTGCTCACATACCATAATCTCACAAAAATTTCCTTTTTTCATATGATAGTGAAAAATTTACAAGTTCTTATGATTTTCTACACATCTAGCAAAAAGGCAAAAACAAAGCCAAGTTATGATGCTGTTCACACTACGTAATGTACTAATATCAAAACCCAATGGTAATACGCACAAACATACCTCAACGCATATTTTCTCGTACAATAATCTAACAAAAAAAAGACTTTTTTATTTTATTTTGCGAATGAAAAATGATTCAAAGCAGGAGCAAAGAAGCAAAAAATGCAAAATTACAAGAGTGTCTGGGAGGTTAAAAAGATATAACAGTATGAAAGAAGTTTATGCTCCTTCTCAATGTGCTATGCTGGTCAACAATTTTCGCTATGCTTATTCTGATAGAGGAGCATGAGTTTAATGCACTGCACATATTTCTTGTTAATGTATGATCTTCCTTTGGTTTATAAAAAACAAATGGCTTATATGTACAAATATATCGCAATGGAGAATTGCTCGTACCCAAAAAGCATTAGGGGCATGGACCCTAAAGTAGGATCCATGTAATTAACAAATGAAAAAATTTTGGAGGATCAGATGCTCTTCCTGACAACAACCCTCCTATATGTGGGTTAGGATCGGCAATGTTACAAGTATTGGCAAAGTTGCTAATACCATATCTAATCAAAAAAATCTTTTCCTGGATAAGAAAGGTATCATAGCAGTATAACAGTATACAAAAATATTTTTCCTCCAATCAAAACCAAATGGCTTCATACTGACAAATAAACAAATCTCAATGCAGGATACCATGGTCCATAATCTCACAAAAAAAATTTGTATTCTAGATCTCGGAAAAGCTTCATAGCAGCAAAACAGTAGCCAAACACTACCGGATTTATCAAGACCCCAATGGCTTAGCACATACAAATATAAATAAATCTCAATGGATGTCACCTCATGCCATGATATTACAACAAAAAAACAAAGACTTCTTTTCCAGCACACAAGAAAAGTTCCATATCAGCATAAAACACCCCCAATGGCTTGGCAGGTTTGCTCGTACCACAATCAAGGGAAAAAAAGATTGTATTTTTTTCTGTTCTAATCACTCCATATGCAAAGAATCAAATTAGTAATAGTGTTAGTAACAGTATGAGAGTGAGAGGAAAGGTCATGATTACGAATTTGCTGGAGAGGAGGGCGAGGCAGCGGTCGACCCAGGAGTCGGCGGCGGACCTCCAGCGGTCGACGATCCTGGCGTCGGGGCAGGAGTTGGGGAAGGACTCGGAGAGGAGGGAGTGGGTCTTGACGGCGGAGACGAGGCGGGAGAGGTGGGAGGGGTCGGCGAGGGAACGGTCGGGGAGGAGGGAGGAGAGGAGCCGGGGCTTGAGGCGGTGGTCGTCCATGCCGTCAAAGTACGACTTTGCCTTGACCGTGGCCGTAGCCGTCGAGCCGACGAGGGAGAGGAGAGAGGAGTTCCCGGAGGCTGCGTAGCTCTCCCCGCTCTTCAGAGAAGCAGAGAAAAGAACATGCGTACACTCCAATATTGCTAATCTCAAATTCTATATCCACCCTTGTCTCTTTTCTAAGTTGCGAAGAGAATCCACCCTTGGGTGTCTCGCTATTGTCTAACGAAGCAGAACTCGATAAAGAAAATGATCCCGAGCATGTAATAGTAGTCACAATTTTATCATAATACATGAGTTACGTAACTTCAAAATTTCACATAGAGATAGTATAGTTGATCATAAAAGCTCAACAATTAAATACAAAATCAAGCACATAATAATAGCCTTAACATCATTACCATCGTTATAATCATACAAGCTGATAATCCCCTTCAACACTGTAAATAAAATTTGAAAATTACCCACCAAAGCAACCATCTCATGAAAATAACCCACAAGTAGCAAAGCTCTCAATAAGGAAAGTACTAGCATTTTGATCATGAAAGCTCAACATTTTATACTCGAAATCAGACCGGAAACATTCTAAGCAGCATCATCATAATCATCATAAATATAAACTACCATATAAAATCCAAAAAGAAAAAATCTTAGCAACTTCAACGAATCAATCAATCCGTTTCAAAATTTGAAACAAACTCAAAATGATCGAAAGCAGCCATCGCCAAGAACGAATCAATCAAGCAAGGCGATTCATCAACAGTACGACATCTGGAACTTGGCGCAAGCACCGTGGTCGCTGAACTTCTTGGGCTCGCAGCGATGTGGGTTGGCGACGAGTAGGGTGTGGTCGTACCTGACAAGCAATGTCGGCTTCGCTCGCATCATGGAAGCTGGATGGCAGGGGAAGGTCGGCGATGTTCTGGCAGTGACCGGATAGTGCCAATCGGCGGTGGTGTGGCACCGGAGGCAATGTTGGCAACGGAGAAGGAGAGCGAGGCGATGATGGGTGAGATCGTGCCTTGGAGTGGGAGATGAGAAACTCCATCTTCCGTCACTAGATTATTTATGGACGTTCATCCTTCTTTTGTACGGCAGCGTACTGGAGTAAAACTCATATATATATATATATATATATATATATATATATATATATATATATACCAAAGCGCTATGGTGCGCTGCCATCTTTTGGTAGCGCACCATGTGCTACCAATTACGAGCAATTGGATTGCGATCCAACGGCCCAGACACACCGTCCCACCCTTGCGTCAGCCAGCCCATCTGCCTGCCCGCCCACCCGCTACCGACTAGCCAGCGACCTACCCACCTGACCACCCCCGCCCCCGCCACGGCCCCCGGCGGCCCCAAGTCGCCACGGTCTACCCCGACCGCCCCAAGCCGGGCCCCCCGCCCGCCACCCCCTACAATGACCCTGCCCACCCCAAGCTGCCGCAGCCCCGAGTGCCCCAAGCCATGGTCCCTCCGCCACAGTCCCCCCGCCCGCCCCAAGCCGCCACGGCCCCCGGCATCACCCGCCGTCAGCGGCTCGCCCGCCGCCCCAAGCTGCCACCAATTGCCGTTGCGGCTCCCCCGCCCGCCCCAAACCGCAATGCCCCCTGCCCACCCCAATCCGCCGGCACAGGCGGCTTGGGGCGAGCGAGGGCGTGCGACTGGAGCGGGTGGGGGCCGCGACGGTGGGTGGTGGCAGGGGACCGTGACGGCTTGAGGCGGGCGGGGTCATCGCAGGGGGCAGCGAGCGGGGGCCATGGCGGAGGGACCACGACTTGGGGTGCTCGGGGGCCGCGGCGGCTTGGGGCGGGCGAGGGGCCGCAGCGAGGGGCCACCGGAGGGGCGGGGGCGGGCGGGCGGTCAGGCGGGCGTGCGGGCGAGCTGACAAGCGGGGTCTAAGAGAGGGCTGTAAGCCGTTGGATGAAATTCAATGGCTCACAAGAGGTAGCGCTACATACGCTGCCAAAATAGGGCAGCACATAGTAGCGATGCCCTACATATATAGATATATAGCCTCTTAAGTGCACCATGGATGGGAAAAATTTCTTGTCCCAAACTTTCATCTGGGTCATTCGACTACAAGGATGACCCAGATTTGTTGATTAAAAAAACTAAACTTTGATCTGGGGCGTCTGATTACAAGGACTGTCCAGTTCTATTGTTTAAAAAAAAAAACTAATCCTAGGGTAATGACGCAGGTGGCCGACAACCAGACATACCGGCTACGGGCGGCCATGTCTGGCCGCCCTCAGACCAAATCCAGCCACTTGGCCAAGCGGCGAACAAACCTCGCTGCGCGGCCAAGCAACAAATGGACCTGGCCGCGCGGCCAAGCGGCAAACAAACCTGGCCAACCAGATCCGACCGAACTGCAAAATAAATAAATAGCCACCCCGTGGCCGATCCCACCTCCACCGTTGCACTGCCCAACCCCGCCGACGCCTTTGGATATAGAGGCGATGGAGGCTGCGGGTGTTGTTAGCATCGCCATCGTCATCGGTGCCAGAGGAGGAATCGGAAGAGTCAGAGTCAGAGGGGGAGGGGAGGGTGATGGTGACAAGGGGGAAGGGGGATGGGGAAGGGGAGGGGTCGATCCCGCTGCCGCCGCGCTGTCCAACCCCGCTGTGGCCGCCACCCCTCTCTGCTCCAGCTCGACCCTGGCATCCTGCCGTGGCTGCCACCTCCCCCTCGACCCCTCCCTCCTCATAAGGATGCCCCCCTCCCTCGCTAGGCTGTGGCCGCGGATGCCCCCCTCCCCCAACCCCCGGCGTGGTCGCGGACGCCCCCTCCCCCAACCCCGCTGCAGTCGCGAATGCCCTCCCTCTCCCACCCGGCTAGCCGTGGCCAAAACCTGGCTTGCAGAGAATGGAGGATTTTTTCATCAAATCTGGGCCGTCTGATCATAAGGATAGCCCAAATTAAAGCTTGGGGCAAGAAAATTGGCTTAGAAAAACTTTACCTTATATATATATATATTGTAAAATCCATGATTCGAGTAAGGGTTTTATAGTCTGAACTGGTCGGTTCGAGTGTTATTTTCAGTCGAGTTAATTTCAAAATACGCATACTGAACCGAGGCCAATCTTGTGTTATGAACCATGAGAGACAGGTGTGCCCAAATATATGATGATAATGCCAGTAAGACAGCAGCAGAATGAGTTATCAGAATATATGAGAGTATGCTAGATTTTTCTTTATTTATTTTAATTAAATCATAGAATTATTTTTAGGCTGAATAACGTACTAGGACGTGTTACGGGTAGTTTGGGTGAGTTATTAGTTATAGAGCATGTCATTGATGTGTATTATATTTTATGAAAAATTTTTTCCCATTCTCTGGATTTTTAGAATTATTACGAGCTAGTATTATTTTTAACTCGAGTTGGAGTCAAGTCAAGTTTTAATTACGAGACATCCATTCGTTTTTCTCACTGACCATTTGCTTTTCTCAATGACCATTCATTTTTCTCACTGCCCATTCGTTTTTTCCTCGACCACTCGTTTTCTTCCCCTGACATCTATATATTCTACACTTCTGGCACTGTCATCATTCAGCCACCACAATCCTTCTCACCCAATTTCCTTCTTTTGTTTCTTCTTTCCCTCTTCCCCACAATCCTCACTCGAGCCGGCCAACCTTGTCGCCGTTGCCATGTGACTGATGATTAGGCATAGAATTTTTATCCAATTTAATTATTTAAAATTGATATTTATTAGCGTAGCATGCTAGGATTGATTAATTGTTATGATGAATATCTGATTATAGTTGAAATGATGATTTGCACGATTTGATTGATAGTGAATGATTATTAGTGATCTAATTAAGTAAAGTAAATATGAGCATGCTAACTGACTACAACTTAACTTAGAAAAATATAATAAAATTGGTATGAATAGGATGACTTAGAGTTATTTCTACACTGATGATTGTTTGACTATTAGATAATGATTGCATTGTATGTGTGATGTTCATGTTAAGTTGATGCATCAATTAGTTAGCGGTCGTTAGCTTCTTAGATTTGATGTGTAGGTATGGAGTAGGAGCTCGCTGCCTAGATGCGTGGATATGTTTGGAGCTTCTACCAGGTCTATTTAGGACTCACTCTTTATTTATTGTCTCATTCTATTGTGTTTTGTTTAGAACAGGCAAGAGGACATGTCGAGTGGTGGTTTTATCGTATCCCACTCTACACAGGCTATTTAGCCGATCGTATTTTCGGATTAATAATCTTTGAGGATGAGATCCATCGAGCATGTTTTTGAAAACAAGATCCACCACAAGATGCCTTCAGGCCTATATTATATAATTCCCTACCTAGGCCTATATATATATATGAGTAATTCTACTATGCATTGCAATGTTTTGTAGCGCATGGGCAGCGTTTGGATTATGTGTCGTTGGATCAAAATCCAACGGCTCACAATCCACCCTGTGTTTCCACCCCACTTTACTTTTTTCTTTTGTTGCCTTCTGCCCTCCCTACCACCTGTTTCTGCCACCGCCCCCGGCCCCGCCCACCCAACCCCGTCCGCAGCTGCAGTCCCCCACTGCGTCATCGTTGCCGTCCCCAGCCATCACGCCCCCCCCCCAACCTCTATTCTCTCTCCCCCCCCCCCACCAGATTCCGCCCCCCTCCGCAGGCGTCATTGTCCCCCCGCGCCTCGCCGTCCCCCCCACCATCACCTCCCCGGGCGTCGCCGTCCCCCGCCGCTGCGATAGGGTGTGTGCTTGTCAAAGTGGGCTCTATAACTGGTGAGCGTCCACTCCTTTCCAGAGGGATCCTAACAACTCCACCTTTGAGTTCTTCAAATCCGGAGAAGTGTGGAGGGTTACGTGTACTGCTGTGCAGCGCATGTCTAGACTTGTGGTGAAAAAGGGTACCGAAGGTGCATGCCTGAAAGTACTCAGCCTCTGTTCTCAGGGTCAGGAGTAATACAGAGAATGTAAAGGGTTGAGATGAAAGAGAAGGATTTTACCGCATAAAGGGATAGTTTAATTGACCAAGGAAAGAGAATGTTAAGGAAAGAGAAAGTTATGGAAAGGGACGCTGCCGCCTAGAGGGCGACATCTCTTATTACTGCCCTTGTGAGAGTTCTTGAGGAAGTATATAAGGTTTTTGTTCGATGGGAGGGTCATCTCTCATGTGTCAAATTTATATTAGTTATTTTCTGGAATGATAAAACTCATTACTAACAGTTTTTATTATCTATGTAGGTGAGAATCTTGAAGACTGGCCATTGTCAGGACTGTGGAGGAATAGTAAAGTCATTGTACACATGTACTTGCCTCACATAATGAATGAAAATGATGATTTCTAAACTGTGTGAATGATGAGATTGTTTTAGATTATTCTGTGAAATGCTATGAACGTTTAGCCTCTGAAACGAAACTATAATGAAAATGAAATAAAAATATCATGTTTTGAAATTATATTGATATAAATATATATTATTGCCATGGATAGGTTGGCCCTATTTCATTTTTAAGAAAGACTCGATCCATTTCATTTTTTTAAAAAGAAAAAAATATTATTTATTTTTAAACATGTTTTCACGATTATTCTATTTGTGCACAATAGTATATCATGATATGCACGTAGGGCCATGTTAGAACCCAAACATCCCATCTACTCATTGTATATTTGCACTACCAGTTTAAGACACCGAGGGGAGATCCAGATCTGCTTAACCGAATCAAGTAATTTAGCAAACGATTCGGTTATCGGTTCCTGGTCGGTTCACAGGTGAACCAAAACAGGGTGTTATATATATGTATATATATATATATATATATATATATATATATATATATATATATATATATATAGGAGTGCTATGGTGCGCTGCTGAACGAGAGCCGTTGGATCAAAATCCAGCGGCTCTCGTTCATCCTCCTATCTTTCCAGATTTGCAGACCCAATTGCCCGCCCGACCCGCCTGACCCGCCCGAACCGGCCCTCCCGCATGCGACCGCGCCACCACCTGCCGCCGCGGCCTCATCCCCTGTCGGCGGCCCCGCCCTCCACCCACCTCCCCCGCCTGGCCACCGCCCACTGCTGTGGTCCATGCCCCCAGTCGGCACCCTACAACCACCGCCAACCCCCCCTCCTGACCCGCCCGAACCGACCCTCACGCTCACGACCGCGCCACCGCCTGCTGCCGCGGCCTCGCCCCTTGCCGGCAGGGGGGAGGGGGGGTGGTAGGGGGCACCAGCCAAGGGCGGGCGGGGGAAAAGGGGGCACGGATCAGGCGGTGGCGGAGAGGGGGGGTTGGCGGTGGCTGTAGGGTGCCGGCTGTGGGCGGGGACCACGGCGGCGGGCGATGGCCGGGCGGGGGGAGGGGGGTGGAGGGCAGAGCCGCTGGCAAGGGGCAAGGCCACGATGGCAGGCAGTGGCGCGGTCGCAAGTGGGAGGGCCAGTTTGGGCGGGTCAGGCGGGTCGGGCGGGCAATTGGGTCTGCAAATCTAGAAAGATGGGAGGATGAATGAGAGCCGCTGGATTTTGATCCAACGGCTCTCGTTCAGCAGCGTATGGTGCACTGCAAAAACTTGCAGCACACCATAGTATTTTCCTATATATATATATATATATATATGAGGAAAGGGTGCATGTACTGTAGTAGCACAGCGAGCTTCGCTGTGCTTGAATTTAAATCAAACCGTTGAAAAAACATCTAACAGTATAGAAATAATTGGAAAACCAAATAACCCCAAGCTACCCCTTTCGTCCCTTTTCCCAGCGCCGCCCTCATCGTTCGCAAGCCCCTCCTCGCCTCTCCCTCCTTCTCTGATCACTCCGTCGCCAATGCTGCCTCCAGTGCGTTGCCTATTTTTCCCTCGTTTCACCCCCCAGGTTTTGCCGCTAGACCGAGCTCCTCCTCGCGGTCTGCTACCCTAACCTCCTTCACTCCGGCGTCCTCCTTGACCCCTCCGACTATCATCAATCATAGAGAGAGGAAGAAGAATACAAGGGACAACATATTCTCCGACATGGGTTGCTTCGTTTGTGCTGGAAAATGGGTGAAGGACAACGACGACGACGAGAACGATCCTCCTCCCTCCCTCGGTTGGTATCCTCGAAATGCAATGATATAATTTACAAGAAAGTTGTGCCAAATAGCTGTACATAAATTGCTTAGACTATCTGAAACCCAAATTAAAAATTTCCATGTACAAAAGAATATAAGAATCATGGTTTCCTCAATGCTGAAGCAGCTCCCATAACAACCGCTAAAACCAACCCTAGACCAGCACCAAGAGATGCACCCACTGCTGCTGCAGTCAAAGAGGTTCCCTTTTCCTTGGATTCTTGTTCAACCGCTGCTGCAGCCCTTGCAGCTTGCTCATTTGCCACCAGTGAAAGCCTCTCATCTGCGAGTTCCTAAAACACAGAACAAGCTCCACCAT
>JAURVB010005425.1:0-13142 GCA_033002965.1 Piper betle
ATATATATATATATTTATGATTATTCATATCTTATTATTTATATTGTTGTTGACTATGATGAATGATTATGTGACTAGTTATTGTTATTGATAATGTATTTATTAGTGGATATTATTTTGTTGATATTTATCTTATTTTATTTAATTAATTGATTGATTATTAATTATTTCTTACTCGTGTTATTATTATATGTATTTAGTCGTATGTTAGTATATTTACTATTTATATTAATATTATTTATGATTAATTAATATTATTTATTTATTTATTTATCTATTGATTTATATTAATTAATTAATTATTTGTTTATTTAATTATTTATATGTTTACTAACACTAGTATATATGATATTTACCCATGTCTAGTTGTGTATTTATATAGAATAATTATATTATTATTTTATTATTAAAGTATTATTTATGGGTACTATTTAGTACAACGCATATCCGGACTTGTGGTTCAAAGGGTATTAAAGGCGACTGCCTAAGAGTACTCGCTTTCGGCTTTCGTATTCAAGGCTAGGAGAATCATGGAGGTAAGGAGAGGGCTTAGGATATACTAAGAGTCCCAAGGGACCATAAAATGAAATGAAAAAATGTCGAGAGATGCATTAGCATCAGCATTAGTAGAGCACTTAGTTTGGGATGCTACTGGATCTGTAGCATGGTGGCTCCTAAGTAGGTGCCCTTCAGAGAGTTCTAGTGAAATATATAAATGTTTTCCTTCATATGAGAGTTAGCTCTCATAGCTAGTTTGATATTAGTTATATTTTTAGATCAATAACACTCGTTACTAACGTGTTTTTATAATATATGTAGGTGATAATAAGGAGTTGGAGGTGCCAATCTGAATGTCTCTTGCATATAAACTTGTCAGAAGATAGAATATTAATGTTTTGTTTATGTTGTCATTATATTGAGAATGATGTAATGTAAGGCAAAGTATGATAATATGATGCGATATGATATTTGCTTCAGTAGCAGAATTTCTAAATTATGACATTGAATACAAATGGTTTAGTAAATATATTTAGATATTTAATATGTACAACAAGGCTCATAATTTGACGTGAATAGTGAATAGAATGCATAGATACGTCAAGACCCAATTCAGTTAGGCAAGATAAAGGAAAATCAGCAGTTGAGTCGAGACTCAATACATAAATGAATTATATAGTTGAATGAAAATATTGTGTGAACGTTTTATTAATTATTTATATATGTTATACATGTTGATTTATTAGGGTGGCCCTTAATGGTACTTTTAAGGGAGACTCTATTCGTCTTATTTTAAGAATTTTATCGATTTTCATCAGAATTATTTTGGTATGTGTATTGATATGTCATCCATGTAGTAGCATGTTAGGGTTTTTGAGTATTCATCTATACATAGCGACTCGTATCTTCATCTTAAGACGCCAAGAGTAAATCAGCATGTGTTGGATTCGGGTTAGCCAACCTAACCGGGACCAGTGACATTCCAGTTCGGTTCCCGAGCGTGAACCGGATTTGAGTGTTACACTCGGTCAACAAATTCATTGATTGCGATGCAAAGGTTTTCAGGTGCTACACATGTCCCTCCTTCAGTTTTAAGTAGGGGCGTTGGATGGCAGGTATTTTACCTCACTAAGAACAAATATTGCTTCTAATTAGTGACCCTAAATTAGGATTTATATGATTGCAAATGGTAAAATTTTTCATGGTTAGATTGCATCCTAATGCCAACCCTTTTTTGTTTGGGCTATGGATCGACAATGCATCATAAGCATTGACAAGGTTTAATTCTGTAACGTGAACCTACACATCCATGAATAACCTATTCATTTAATTATATAAAGTAATAATTATATGTTCAAATTTTTATTTTTAAAATACATATAGTAAATATCCTGCCTTCCAAAAAAAAGGCCATGAATGTTCTATCAACTTGTCCTTGATTTAAATTTATAGATGTGTTTCAATTGGCCTACCAAATTTCAAGGTCTATTATAACCAAAATTTTTAATTATTTTTTGCATCTAAATATATCTCATTGATCCCATTCTATGTCAACATGTAAGACGTGATCATTAACAACATCTCCACAGCAAGAGATCATGGTTTTCCTTATTGTCCATACGTATCGTGATACAGTTAATACATACCAATACGATACCCACACATCCAATATGGCCCTAAAATATTTTTTTCTTTTCTTCAATTATTTTAAACATTTATAAGATTTTAAAAAGTTCATATCTACTCGAAGAACAATCAATCTACCATCTTCACATTTCTTTCACCCATATTTAAGTGAGTTTTATCATTTTTTATGATATACTGGGAAATAAATAAAAATAGATGATAACCTTCCTCTTCTTCTTCTTCACTTACTTCTATGTTTTCTTTATTTTTACCCAACTCTTATAAACTCTTTTTCTGTTCATACTTCTATATTTTTAAAAAAAATTTTAAGGTAGACAATTGTACCTTTCATTTTGAAAGAGGCTACTTCTTAATTTTGCCTTGGGGTTATGGCTAGATGCTCTACATTTATATTAGTATAACAAAAATAATGTTATTATTATGAAATTTAACATTATAATAATTATTATGTAAATCTTAATTATTATCATGTTTATTTAGTGGGTCTCATTTAATGAGGTTTATATATATATATATATATATATATATATATAGAGAGAGAGAGAGAGAGAGAGAGAGAGAGAGAGAGAGAAGATCTACTATGCGCTACCTTGTTTGGCAGTGCATAGGCAACTCATTGTATGTAGTCCGATGGATCAAAATCCAATGGGACCACATACAATCCCTCCCATTCCACCCCCCCCTTCTTTTTTTCTTCTCCCCTCCCTCACGGTTTCCTCCGCCACCCTGACCCCGGCCCCGCCCTGCCCCACCCCCAGGCCCCCCCTTGGGTTGTTCCACCCCCACCCCCGGCCCCACCTTCCTCCCCTGCCCCCTCTCGCAGTTGCAGCCCCCGCATTCCCCCTGTCCTGGGCGCCACCTTCCACCACCCTCCCCACCCCGGCTGCTAAGCCCCACCCCCACCCCGCCCGGCCACCCGCTCTTGGCCATCGCCGCACATTTTCCAGGCAGTCCACCCACCCCCGAGACAGCGACAACAATGGCCAGCGGGCGGCCAGCGACGAGGCCGACGGTGGTGTGGATAGCAAAACAGAGGCACGACAAAACAAACAGGGGGAAGAAACAGGGGAGGGTAATTTCCTAATAAAAACTTGACTCGAGTCAGAATCTAGTCAAATTTATATTAAAAATAAATTTAAAAAATAATAAAATAATTTTGTAAAAAAAATTAACTCGATCCTGAGTTAATATTACAAAATAAATTTTAAAAAATAAAATAATTTCGTAATAAAAATTTGACTCGATCCCAAATAAAAAACTCCACCACGATTCCGGCCACCGTTAGGCACCTGCTGGCCAATGTTGTCGTCGTCTCAAGGGTGGGTGGGCTACCTGGAAACGAGTGGCGGCGGCCGGGAGTGGGTGGCCGGGCGCAAGCGGTCGTGAGCAGGCCAGGCCAGGGGGGCCGCAACGCTGACCGGGGTGGGGAGGGTGGTGGAAGGTGGTGCCTGGGGTAAGGGAGGGGAACATGGGGAGCCGCGGCTACGGGTGGGGGCTGGGGAGGAAGGTGGCGGCTAGGGGTGGAGCAACCCGAGGGGGGCCGCCGCAGCTGCAGGCGAGGTCGGTGGGGGATGGCAGGTGCGGGCAGGATTGGGGTCGGGGTGGGGTAGGAACGGGAGCCGGGCAAGGCCAGGGTCAAGGTGGCAGCAGAAACCATCGGGGAGGGGGGAAAGAACAAAAAAGAAGGGGGTGGAATAGGAGGGATTGTATGTGGTCCATTGGATTTTGATCTAATGGACTACATACAATGTACTTTGCCTATGCGCTGCCAAACAAGGCAGCGCATAGTAGATCTCTCTCTCTCTCTCTCTCTCTCTCTCTCTCATATATATATATATATATATATATATATATATATGAAAAATAGAGTGCATAAGTATGAAGTAGATAAAAATTTGGTTCTTTTTTACATCAATATGACTTATTTCTAGATTTTAAAAAATGCACTAGTTTAGTGATGTTTTGAAATTAATGTTTTTTATAATTTTTTTGATGATTAAAATTAAAAAAATTTAGAGCTGTTAGATTAAGTTGAAAATTTGTAAATACTCTTATTATTTTTTTTATATTTATGTCTGCAGATTTTAGCAATAGGACCCATAAATTGTTTATAATAAAAAGTATAGTTCATGTAGGCTATAATACAAGAGGTTGTAGCTCATGCTTATAAAACTCTTCTTATATTTATTATTAAATTAATTTATTACGTATGGATGTCATACATATCGAGTCTTTGATACATACCAGATTTTTTAAACATCCCATACTTATCTATGACCCAATTATATAAAAAACTGTTATGTAACACTATTAAGTGTTAATTAATTAATAAATAGACGTATTTTGTAATTTAATGCTTTAGTTAATTAAGGTATTATGATTTAAGACCTAAACGTTTCATTTCTAACGTTTATTTAATAAGAGGTTTGATAAGTGACTCTAAAATAAGAAAGATGTAATTAACGATATGAATTAAGAGTTTTAGTTTAGTATGAATTGAGAAGGGTAAAAGAGTCAAAGAGGAGAACGTTTGAAGAAGGTGTAAGAAAAGTGTACTCATGTAGGCTATAAGAGGAGGTGGAAGAGGTTGTAGCTCATGCATATAAATTTCTTTTATATCTATTATTTAATTAATTTATTACGTATGGGTCTCCTACATATCGAGTTTTTGATCGGGTCTCCTACATATCGAGTTTTTGATACACAGTAGATTTTTCAAGATCGCATTCTTATCTATGACCCAATACGATCTGGTATAAAAAAATAGTTATGTAATACTATTAAGTGCTAATTAATTAATAAATAGACCTATTTTTAATTTAATGATTTGGTTAATTAAGGTATTATATTTAAGACCTAAACATTTCGTTTCTAAAGTTTATTCAATAAGAAGTTTGATGGGAGACTTTAACATAAAAAATATATAATTAACCATAAGAATTAAAAGTTTTATTTTAATATAAGTTGGGAAGGGCAGAAGAGTTAAAAGAGGAGAACGTTTGAAGAGGTTGCAAGATTGCCGGGAAAGACGTTTCCTCCTTCCTCAAACTTGTGAACTCTTTGTCGCCGGAGTTGAGAAGTCTGTGAAAAATGGCCGGGGGAGGAAGAGGAGCCGGTGCGAAGCAGGACGAGTTCCAACCTCAACCTGTCGAGGAGCAGCTCCCCGGCGTCGAGTGCTGCATCAACAGTCCACCGAAATGGCGTACGCTCCGATTTTCTGATTTTCTTCAACGTATTCTTTCGCGTTTTTTGATGCGCTTTCAACTCTGTTTCTTCGTTTTTGATGTATCATTTGTTGAAATAGACGTTTTTTGTTTCATCGGTTGTTGATGAAACGCATGCTGCTTATGTGAAGAATTATTTGATCATGTTGTGTTCCGATATTTGTTTAATTGTTTCTGTTTCTGATGCGCATTTTTTAGAGCAATTTTTCGGTTTGATGTGCCGTTTTGATTTATTTGTGGAATGAAATGCACACTGCTCATGAGTAGAAGCATTCGATGTTGTTTCATAGTACATTTTTTGCAAGGATTTGATTATCTTATAAATTATTTGATCTCCGTTTTTATGTAGATTGATTGTTCTTAGTATTTGTTAATGAGATTGATTTTTAAAGACAATCTTTTTTTTGGTAAATATTGCAAAAATACTATGGACTGACTAGTTGTTTTTTGGCAAATATTGCGAAAATACTCTGTTCTTTCTGAGTTTGAAATCGCTGTTTTTTTCATGGATTGTCAATGAAATGCATGCTGCTTATATGAAGAAGTAATATTTGACGATTTTGTGTTAGACTACTGGTCTCTGTTTCTGATGCATGTTTTTACAGTGCTTCTTCGATTATAGGCGTGCATTTTGTTTGATATGTTGGTGAAATTCACTGCTCAGTGCATATTCTACAAGGAAGGATTTGATGATCTCGCATGTTGATTTCTGTTCTTATTTAGAGTGATTTTTCTTAATTACCTGCATTTTTTACTGAGATTGATTGTTTATTACTAATGTAAAAGCACTTTTGACAATCTTAGCTTTTTTTGTCATATATGGTAAAAGAAGTATTGACTGGCTAATTGTTCATGTGCAAATTGATTGTTCTTAATTCTGTGCACTCTGATCAGTTGAGATTGATTGTTTATTACTAAAAAGAAAGTTCTTTTGAGAATTTTTTTTATCAAATTTTGTAAAAGTGGTATGGATTGTGTTCATATGCAAATTGTTCTTAATTCTCTGCACTCTCTGTTGAGATTGATTGTCTATTACTAAAAAGAAAGTTCTTTTGATAATCTAGTGTGTGTGTGTGTGTGTTTGTTGTTGTCAAATATTGCAAAATTGGTAAGGACTGCTAGTTGATCGTGCATTTTTCTTCAACTACAGCCGAGGCGTTTGTTTTAGGATTCCAGCATTACCTTGTCATGCTTGGAACAACTGTTCTAATCCCATCTATCATCGTTCCTCAGATGGGAGGTGGCGCTGTAAGTTTTTTTGTTTTGCAACTTCTCATGCAGGCTTTTATTGCATAGTCTGCAATTTGAGTGTTAATTAGCTTCTATGTTCTATAGGAAGAAAAGGCCAAGGTGATCCAGACATTGCTCTTTGTTGCTGGAATCAATACATTGCTCCAATCGTACTTTGGCACTCGTTTACCTACTGTTATCGGTGGGTCATTTACTTTTGTGGTGCCTACATTATCCATAGTCCTAGCAAATCAGTATTTTACTTAGCATTAAATTTTGATATAGGTTACAGAGTTCCAGCTCGCCGTAGATGTGTCAATGGGTTTGGATCTTGGACCACATATCCGTAGGACTGTCCTGCTCTACTTAACTCCTTGTGTGTAAAGTTTAATTGTGTTTTAGATGTATGACGACATCGGCGGTGTTTTATCTGATCCCTCAGATGTCAAGCTATTTAGCTTTGTTTTCTACGTATATTTAATAAAACTATAAGGATGAAATCCCTTTGTTGGTTTTTGAACTAAAGCTCTAGAAATATATGGTATAAGCCTTTTTCCTAAACCTATTATATAAATACGTGTATTTTTACGGATTTCATGAATAAGAGAATGAGCGGTATAGAGATATATATGGACCACACTAGTACTCCTTCAAACCCTAAGGTAGTATGGTATATGAGGGTACTGCGTAACGTAACACATTTCTGAAATTTGTAGCACTAACTTAACTGTTCCTTTTGCCACTCAAGTATCGTGGTGGGTGAAATATGAAAGATGTGAGGGCGTAAGCGTTGTATGTATAAATATGAACATTGGTTGTGCATGACAACTGACACTTGCTTAAATATATTTGCTTACCACCCAGTGTAAGGCAATTTTAAAATTTCATAAGTTTTCGTGGGTAATAAAATACCCATTTGTCAGATTATATTAGTTATTTTTCGGACCCGTAACACTCGTTACTAACGCTTTTCATATAATATATATAGGTCTTATAAATTTTGAGTCGACTTTGGTGAAAGGGCAATAAATACTACACATACTTGAGCTCAACATATATTTTTTTCTTACTTTTACTTAAGGTCTTCCATTTTCATGACGCCAAGCGGGTTGTTTTAATCTATTTTATCGATCGAGTCTTTCCGACCAATAACTTTAAATATGAATCGATTCGACCGTAGAATTTCTAATTTGGTTCTTAGGTAAATTGAAATCGGGGTGTTACAGTTACAATACTAAATTTTTCAAAGATCCCATACTTATCTATGACCCAATCCGGTTCAGTATAAAAAAATTGTTATGTAACACTATTAAGTGTTAATTAATTAATAAATATACTTGTTTTGTAATTTAATGCTTTGCTTAATTAAGGTATTATATTTAAGACTCAAATGTTTCATTTTAAGGTTTATTCAATAAGAGGTTTGATGGGAGACTTTAATATAAGAAGGATGTACTTAATGACAAGAATTGAGGGTTTTAGTTTAATAGGAGTTGGGAAGAGCACAAGAATCGAAGAAGAGAACGTTTGAAGAGGGTGCAAGCAAAGTGTAGCTCATGTAGGCTATAATACAAAGGTTATGCTTATGCATATAAAACTCTTCTTATATTTATTATTAAATTAATTATTACGTATGGGTCTTATACATATCGAATTTTTGATACATACCAGATTTTTCAAAGATCCCATACATTATCCAATATGATCCGGTATATATAAGAAACTATTATGTAACCCTATTAAGTGTTAATTAATTAATAAATATACCTATTTTGTAATTTAATGCTTTGGTTAATTAAGGTATTATATTTAAGACCCAAACGTTTCATTTCTAAGGTTTATTCAATAAGAGGTTTGATGGTTGACTCTAATTAACTGAAAACATATAATTAAGAGTTTTAGTTTAATACGAGTTGAGAAGGGCAAAAGAGTCAAAAGAGGAGAGCATTTGAACAGGGTGCAAGAAAAGAGTAGCTCATGTAGGCTATAATACGAACCATAAGAGGTTATAGCTCATGCATATAAAATTTTTTTATATTTATTAGTTAATTTAATTTATTATGTACGAGTTTTCAGTACATATTAGAGTTTTTGATACATATTAGATTTTTCAAAGATCTCATACTTATCTATGATCCAATACGGTCTAGTATAAAAATAATGGTTATGTAACACTATTAAGTGTTAATTAATTAATAAATAGACCTATTTTGTAATTTAATGTTTTGGTTAATTAAGGTATTATATTTAAGACCCAAATGTTTCATTTCTAAAGTTTATTGAATATGAGATTTGATGAGAGACTTAAATATAACAAAGATGTCATTAACAACATTAATTAAGAAATTTATTTTAACAGGACTTGAAAGGGCAGAAGAGTTAAAAAGAGGAGAACGTTTGAAGAGGGTGCATGATTGCCGGGAAAGACGTTTCCTCCTTCCTCAAACTTGTGAACTCTTTGTCGCCGGAGTTGAGAACTCTGTGTAAAAATGGCCGGGGGAGGAAGAGGAGCCGGTGCGAAGCAGGACGAGTTCCAACCTCAACCTGTCGAGGAGCAGCTCCCCGGCGTCGAGTGCTGCATCAACAGTCCACCGAAATGGCGTACGCTCCGATTTTCTGATTTTCTTCAACGTATTCTTTCGCGTTTTTTTGATGCGCTTTCAACTCTGTTTCTTCGTTTTTGATGTATCATTTGTTAAAATAGACGTTTTTTGTTTCATCGGTTGTTGATGAAACGCATGCTGCTTATGTGAAGAATTATTTGATGATGTTGTGTTCCGATATTTGTTTAATTGTTTCTGTTTCTGATGCGCATTTTTTAGTGCAATTTTTCGGTTTGATGTGCCGTTTTGATTTATTTGTGGAATGAAATGCACCCTGCTCATGAGTAGAAGCATTCGATGTTGTTTCATAGTACATTTTTTGCAAGGATTTGATTATCTTATAAAGTTGTTGATCTCCGTTTTTATGTAGATCTGATTTAATGAGATTGAATTTTAAAGACAATCTTTTTTTGGCAAATATTGCAAAAATACCATGGACTGACTAGTTGTTGCATCATGCGTTTTTCTTCGATTACAGCCGAGGCGCTTGTTTTGGGATTCCAGCATTACCTTGTCATGCTTGGAACAACCGTTCTCATACCATCTATCATCGTTCCTCAGATGGGAGGTGCTGCTGTAAGATTTTTTGGTTTTGCAACTTCTACTTACTTCTATTCAATTCATAGATTACTTCTTATACAAGCTTTTGTTGCATAGTCTGCAATTCAAGTATTAATTAGCTTCTATGTTCTACAGGAAGAAAAGGCTGTGGCAATCCAGACCTTACAATTTGTTGCTGGAATCAATACATTGATCCAATCCTATTTTGGCACTCGTTTGCCTGCTGTAATCGGCGGGTCATTTACATTTGTGGTGCCTACACTATCCATAGTCCTGGCAAATCTTTACAACTTCATCACTGACCCACGTGAGGTAAAGATGTGTGCCCAATTTAGTGAAAAAATGTTTGGCTTTTCTCGTTCTTGAATCTCATTGTTATGTTGTCTTGTTCATCAGGGAGCTCTGATGGCTGCGTCAAGCTTTCATATTATTATTGGTTTCAGTGGTCTTTGGAGAAATGTTGTAAGGTGAAGCTTCAACCATGGACTTTTTCAATGACCGTCTTTTTTCTTATCCTAACTGGAATGTCAAATGTTGAACTAGGTTCTTCAGTCCTTTAGCGGCTACTCCAATTGTTGTTCTCTCTGGTCTAGGGCTTTACTTTTTTGGATTTCTGGAGGTAAGTGTTGGATTATAAGTGAACATGTTGTTTCAATTCAAAGTTGTGTTTTCAATTGTTTTTTTCTCGTAGGTCTCAAAATGCATCGAGATGGGACTCCCGCAGTTGGTACTATTGGTCTCATCTCAGGTAGTTTATTTATACTAAAATTTCATTGCCCTGATATCAAGTCACGGCATTTTTTTCATTTTATTAGCTGACAAAATAATCAACAATTTTACTATTAAAGAATTTAATTCATTTCACATCGTTGCAGTACCTCCCTCGCGTTGTCAAAGGGAAGAGGTTCTTTATACACCAGATTCTCGGTACTGATATCCATTGCAATCATATGGGTTTATGCTCATATTCTGACTGTTGGTGGAGCTTACAAAACCAGTCCCACAATTACACAATACCATTGTCGCACCGATCGTGCTGGTCTTATTAGTGCTTCTTCCTGGTATGAAAACATTTTCACATATGATCGTTTCTTTAGTCGTCGATGCTTCTCTCTACTAAACTCTGCTGCTCCTGCTTAATGATTTCAAAATTAAGTTCATCATTTAATCTTCTTGCTTCTTGCTTTGTTCTAACTATAGGATAAGAGCCCCGTATCCATGTCAATGGGGAAGCCCAACATTTAAAGCCGGTGAAGCTTTTGCAATGATGGCTGCTTCATTTGCTGCCTTGATTGAGGTGCCCTTGTGGTTGAAATTAGCTCTAGTGTTGTCTGTTCTTGGATGTTATTATGTGGCAGTGCTTGTCATCAATCTATTCTATTGCTAGCCTTACTGAGAGTAGCTTTCAGTTCTCATTGTTTGCTGACTCTTATGTTTTTCTTGAACACTCAGTCAACAGGCACATTGATTGCGGTGCAAAGATTTTCAGGTGCTACACCAATCACTCCTTCGGTTTTCAGTAGGGGCGTTGGATGGCAGGTATTGAACTAACTAATAACAACACTACTCTTACCTAGTACCAAACATGATGTTGAGGACGTGAATCTTAAATCAGGATTTATATGATTGTAAATGACAAAATATTTTGATGGTGGGATGCTCTCCTAATCCTAGTACCAACCTCCCTTTGTCCGGGCTTGAGACCGGTAAAATGCATCATAAGCATTGACAGAGTTTTATTCCGTCACAACACTTCTAGTACTCAAATGCTGTTGGTTGTGATGCAGGGGCTGGCAATTTTGCTGAGTGGAATGTTTGGCACTCTTAGTGGTTCCACAGCATCACCGTGAGTGGGGGAAAGTTTTTGTGATCCTCTATTCTGTTGCGTTTAACTCATGCTTATAGTGGGATATCTCTATGCAGTGAAAATGCAGGATATTTGGCATTAACCCGGGTTGGAAGCAGAAGAGTTATCTACATTTCAGCTGGTTTCATGCTGTTTTTCTCCGTATTCGGTATGCTAGACTTGCAGTTGACAATTAAAATTTGAAACCTGTTTGGTGAATTATTCATGTGCTCATGTTCACGCTATTTTTTTAACTTCAGGAAAAATTGGAGCTCTTTTTGCTTCTATCCCCATGCCCAATGTTGCTGCCATGTACTGTATCTTCTTTGTTATGTGGGTAAGTATGCTTCTTTATCAACCGATATAAGAATATTGATGTTGTGCATGCATCCTCCAACTCTATTTACGATTCTAGTGTTGTTGGCTGATATATTTGACTGCACCTTTTGCTTCTTGTTATATGAGCAGCCTCTGCAGGGTTGGGGCTTCTGCAATTCTGCAACCTCAATGCCTTCGGAACCAAATTCATACTTGGCTTCTCTCTTTTTTGGACATATCTGTTCCCCAGTATTTCGGGGAAAACATGATGGCCGCTGGTTATGGTCCAGTGCATACATGTTCCAATGCAGTAAAATACACACATCCCTTGAACTCCATATAGAAAAAATTGATGACCATCTTATTATTTTTCTTTTTCATGTGCAGTTCAATGATATTTTGGATGTGATATTTTCATCACCAGCTACGTGGCAGCAATTGTGGCTTATTTCCTTGACCTCACACTCACTCACGGAGACAACTCAATTAGAAGAGATAGAGGCCTGCATTGGTGGGAAAAGTTCAAGTCTTTCAAAGGTGATCCGAGAAGTGAAAAGTTTTACTCTCTCGCATGGAATCTTAATAAGTACTTCCCATCCTTCTAGAAATTGGCTACTAAAACGCTTGAAAAGTTGTTCTTTTTGTTTCTGACTAGAAAATGTAATGTTTGATGTATAGAATAGGTGGTAATGTAGGGAAATAATAGTAGGCTACTTTGATTGAGTTAGTTGATTTTGTATGGAAATAAACTCTCTTTTTCTTCTTAGCACTAGACCAGAACCTTACACATCCTTGAATAACCTAATTATTGAATTATACAAACTAGGTAAGATGTAATGAGTTTGATTATAATAATTTAATATCTTAGATATAGACTCTTAATTGACTTTAAATATAGATTTTAATTAAATAAAAAGATAAACTATAATAATTTAATTTTTTTAAGGTAAATAACTAATTCTTGTTAGTAAGAAGTTGACAATTGAGGTTATTGAGATTTGAGCCCGTGACTCTCAACAATGAAAGGCATTTTATTATTTTTCTTCATAATAAGTTATGGTCACATGACTTTAAAAATATGTATGTGCTCAACAACCACGTGGCCCTCAAATTCTAACTTATTATGAAAAAAAATAATAAAATGCCTCTCACTATTGAGAGTCACGTAGTCAAATCTTACTAACCTCAATTTCCAACTTCTTACTAATAAGAATT
>JAURVB010005426.1:0-10285 GCA_033002965.1 Piper betle
TTTTACATTCTCTTCTATTGTATGTTTATTTTATTATTCGGGATAGGTTAAGTGGCATTTTATTGGATCCACTTAACACAGGCCATTTAACCGAATAGTTTTCTGGATTAATAACCCCTCGAGGATGAGATCCCTCGAGGATGATTTGAAAATAAGATTCACCACAAGTTGCTTTTGGGCCTATTATATAAATCCCTTCCTAAGCCTATATATATATAATTTTATCGAGTTTTCAGTGAGATGAGAGATGGAGAAACCAACACAGACCATGAGCGGATGCCGTGACAGTCAAAGCGGGCTCTGGATTAGTGTAGTGACTGTTCCATTCCGAGGGATCCTGACAACTCTGCATCTGAGTTCCTCACACCCGAAGAACGTGGAGGTTTACGGGTACTGTTTAGTACAGCTGTATGTCTGAACTTGTGGTTCAAAGGGTACTAAAGCGGCTGCCTGAGAGTTCTCGGCCTTCGTGCTCAAGGCCAGGAGAAATATGGAGGTAACGAGAGGGCTTAGATTTGAGACCAGAAAATGAAAGTAAGAAAATGTCGAGAGAGGCATCAGCAGCAACATATCAATCAGCTTGGGACGCTACCGGGTCTGCAGCCCAGTGGCTCTTCAGTAGGTGCCCTTCAGAGTGTTCACGAGGAGTATATGATGTTTTCTTTAATATAGAGTTTGCTCTCATAGCCAGCTTGTTATAGTTATTTTATTTTCGGACCAATAACACTTGTTACTGACGTGTTTTTATACTATATGTAGGCAATAATCACGAGTTGGAGGAGCCATTTTGGACAGAGGAGCACTGTCGTCAGCTTGCACACATGTCAGTCGATTGAGTGGTTTATATTTTATTATGATGTTATTATATTGATGTGATGTGATTAAATGCTAAAATTTGACGACATGATGAGATGAAATACTAAGGCATGATGATAGGAAAAATAGTGAATATATTGCGCAGTGGAAGCGTTGTGAGTTGAGACCAAGCTTCAGAATGAGTGTATAGTAGATTAGATTCTGTGTGAATAAGATTGTTGATGCATGCATATATATTTATATATATTATTTGACATGGTGGCCCCTAATTGCACTTTTATAGGGAGATTCTGTTCGTGTTATTTTAGAATGTTTACTGATTTGATCGTAATTGTATTGGTGTGTAATTTATGTTGCATGTCATCCATGTAGTATCATGTTAGGATTCCATGCATTCATCAATGTATGATGAGTCGTATCTTCATCTTAAGACGTCGAGATTAGATCCTCACGAGTTGGGTTCGGGTTAGCCGACTTGACCGGGGCCTGTAACATGCTGGTTTGGTTCACGAGCGTGAACCGGATTTGGGGTGTTATACTCTTCAAATGCTCTCCTCTTTGACTCTTCTGCCCTTCTCAACTCGTACTAAACTAAAACTTTTAATTCTTTTCGTTAATTATATCTTTCTTATATTAGAGTCACCCATCAAACCTCTTATTGGATGAACCTTAGAAATTAAACGTTTGGGTCTTAAATATAATACCTTAATTAACCAAAGCATTAAATTACAATAATAGGTCTATTTATTAATTAATTAACACTTAATACTATTACATAATAGTTTCTTCTTATACTGGACCATATTGGGTTATGTCAGGGATCTTTGAAAAATCTGGTATGTATCAAAAATTCGATATGTATAAGACCCATTCATAATAATTAATTTAATAATAAATATAAGAAGAGTTTTATATGCATGAGCAACAACCTCTTATGGCTAATATTATCACCGACATGAGCTACACTTTTCTTGCACCCTCTTCAAACGTTCTCTTCTTTGATTCTTCTGCTCTTCCCAACTCCTATTAAACTAAAACTCTCAATTCTTGTCATTAATTACATCTTTCTTATATTAAAGTCTCCCATCAAACCTTTTAATGTATAAACCTTAAAATGAAACGTTTGAGTCTTAAATATAATACCTTAATTAACCAAAGCATTAAATTACAAAATAGGTATATTTATTAATTAATTAACACTTCGTAGTGTTACATAACAATTTTTTATACTGAAACTGTATTGGGTCATAGATAAGTATGGGATCTTTGAAAAAATTGGTATTATAATTGTAACACCCCGATTTCAATTCACCTAAGGACCAAATTAGAAATGTTACGGTCGAGTCAATTCATATGTAAAGTTGTTAGTCGGAAAGACTCGATCTATAAAATAGATTAAAACAACCCACTTGGCGTCATGAAAATAGAAGACCTAAGTAAAAGTATGAAAAGAAATAAATGCATTGAGCTCAAGTATGTGTAGCATTTATTGCCCTTCCACCAAAGTTGTCTCCAATTTTATAGGACCTACATATATTATATGAAAAACATCAGTAACGAGTGTTACGGGTCCGAAAAATAACTAATATAATCTAGCAAATGGGTATTCCATTACCTACGAAAACTTATGAAACTTCAAGATTGCCTTACAATGGGCGGTAAGCAAATATATTTAAGCAAGTGTCGGTTCACATGCACAACCAATGTTCATATTCACACATACAACGCTTACGCCCTCACATCTTTCATATTTCACCCATCACGATACTTGAGTGGCAAAATAAACAATTAAGTTAGTGCCACAAATTTCAGAAATGTGTTGCATTACGCAGTACCCTCATATACCGTACTACCTCGAGGTTTGAAGGAGTACCAGTTGGGTCCATATATATCTCCATACCACTCATTCTCTTATTTATGAAATCCATAAAAATACATGTACTTATATAATAGGTTTAGGAAAAAGGCTTATATCATATATTTCTGGAGCTTTAGTTCAAAAACCAACAAGGGATTTCATCCTTGTAGTTTTATTAAACATGTGTAAAAAACACGGCTAAATGGCCTGACATTGGATGGATCCAATAAAACACTGCCGATGTCATCCTACGTCTAAAACACGATTAAAGTCTACACACAGGAGTCAAGTAGAGAGGGCAGTCCTACAGATATGTGGTCCAAGCTCCAAGCCCATTGACACATCTACAGCGAGCTCGAACTCCGTAACCTATATCGAAATCCAATGCTTAGTAAAATACTGATGTCTCTATATGATACATGTTCGTGGTGTGTGCTCATATCATCGATACATAATAATAAAGAAAACAGTGCTAACAAGCCTACAACTAAACACTTGGCACACAAATCGAGCACATAATAATAAATAATAAACAAATAAATACACTCCTAGATGATTAGGTAAATAATAAATACATGAACATAAATAGTATTCTAATAAAATAATAATAATATAATTATACTATATAAATACACAACTAAATACGAGTAAATCATATATGCTCGTGTTAGTAAATATATAAATAATTATATAAACAAACAAACAATTAATTAAATAAATCACTAGATAAATAAATAAATAAATGAATAATATTAATTAATCATGAAAAATTATAATATAAATATCAAATATACGAGCATACGACTAAATACGTATAAATAATAACATGAGTAAGAAAATAATTAATAATCAATCAATTAGTTAAATAAAATAAGATAAACATGAACAAAATTAATATCTAAAATAAATACATTATCAATAACAATAATTAGTCACATAATCATTCATCATAGTTAACAAATATATAAATAATAAGAAATGGACAATCATGAATAAATAAATAAATAAATAAAATAATTAATAAATAAAGAAAAATACTCATAACATCAAATCATGCTAAATCATGTGAATATGAATCTAAACTAATTTATGAGGTTTCGAATTACCAAAATCGATCAAGAAACAACCAAAAAACAGGCTAAAAATGAGCTGAACCGGACCGAACCGAAGAGAGTTGAACCAGATCGAGTTGGGCCTAGTCAACTTGGTCTGGGTTAAATAACCTGTTTAGCTGGGTTGGCTGGGCTGGTCTGGACTAATAGGCACAGACACAGGCTCGGATTGGCGGACTCCGCCACGGCCAGGCGAGCGCAAACAAGGGCAGACGGACGTGACACGGGCAAACGGACGTGAACACGAGCAAACATGCCGGCCAGGGGGTAGCGGAGCCTGTTGTTGGAAAATGCTAACAGACGGCGTGACTGTGGTCGCAGGCGATTGGGATCGATAGGGGGTGTCAAGGTGGAGGTGCTGGTGGAGACAATCGGCGGCGTTTGGCCACTGGCTGGCTGGAAAAAGGTCGGAAAGGTGCGGTCTTGCCGCCAGGTGCAGCAACTTTGCCGAAGCAAATTGGGGCCATGGCTGAGGTCAGTGTTGGTCTCAAACAAAAGATCTCAGCAAGGGGAAGCTATTGGGGGTGGTCTGCTTTGTTAGAAGATACTCGCTGGTGTCGGAAAATGGCCTGAAAGGGTGGCGGCGGTGACAGAAAATGACTCCAAAAACACTATCTCTGGGTGCGACCACAGCAGCGCCGGTAGTGATGGTGGGTACAAACTGATAGCTAGCCTCGAGATGGCCATGGGGGTGACGGTCTGGCGGCAAGCCGAAGTGGTGGCAACGATAATGGTAGAAAACTCCAAAAATCAATGGAAATATTTGAAATATCAATGGGAGAAAACTAGGATTGATGTGGATAGCTCAGATCTTGCCACATGGCACGGTCTAAATGTCTGACAACTAGTGGTCTAGTGGGACCCACCTATGAGTGTAACACCCCAAATCCGGTTCACACTCGTGAGCGAACGGAGCATGTTACAGGCCCCGGTTAGGTCGGCTAACCCGAACCTAACTCATGTGGATCCAATCTCGGCGTCTTAAGATGAAGATACGATCCATCATGAATGAATAAATGCACAAAATCCTAACATGGTACTACATGAATGACATGCAAATTCAAATTTCACACCAATCACAATTACGATCAAAATTAGTAAAAATTCTAAAACGAAAGGGACAGGATTTCCCCTAAAAATGCAATTAGGGGCCACCCTGTCAAAATCATATATTCAAACATATATACGCATATATCAACAATAGCATTCACACAAACTTCTAATCTACTATATTCATCATTCTCTGAACTTTGGGTCCTAACCCATCATACTTTTGCTGCGCTACTCTGATCATTTCATTTCATGTCATTATCATGCCTCAAACATTTAATCATAGTCATGTCACAATATAATAACATCATAATACAAAACATTAAACATTCAGATCACCTAACATGTGTGTGCAGAAGACCTTATTGCTCCTCCGTCCAAGCCGGCTCATCCATCTCGTGCTTATCACCTACATATATATAAGAAAAACGTCAGTAACAAGCGTTACTGGTCCGGAAAATAAAATAACTATAACAAACTGGCTATGAGAGCAAACTCTCATATGAAAGAAAACCATATACTTCCTCAAGAACACTCTGAAGGGCACTACTGAGGAGCCACTGGGCTGCAGACCCGGTAGCATCCCGAACTTACTGCTCTGCTGCTGGTACTGTGCTACTCTCAGCACTTCTTTTTCAGTACTTCTCGTGAAACTTTATCCTAAGCCCTCTCCTTACCTCCATATTTCTCCTGGCCTTGAGCACGAAGGCCGAGTACTCTCAGGCAGTCGCCTTTAGTACCCTTTGAACCACAAGTCCGGACATGCGCTGTACTAAACAGTACCCGTAAACCTCCACGTTCTCCGGGTGTGAGGAACTCAAACGCGGAGTTGTCAGGATCCCTCGGGAATGGAACAGTCCGCTGGCACTAATCCAGAGCCCGCTTTGACTGTCACGGCATCCTCTGCATGGTACGTGCAGTCGATTTCTCCATCTCTCGTCTCACTGAAAACACGAAAAACTATATATATATAGGCCTGGGTAGGGATTTATATAATAGGCCCGAAGGCAACTTGTGGTGGATCTTGTTTTCGAAATCATCCTCGAGGGATCTCATCCTCGAGGGGTTATTAATCCGGAAAATGTTCGGTTAAATGGCCCGAGTTAAGTGGGATCCGATAAAACGCCACTTAACCCGTCCTGCAGACAATAAATTAAACATACAATAGAAAAGAGTAAAACAGAGACGAGTCCTAAACGGACCTGGTAGAAGCTCCAAGCGTGTCATCGCGCCTAGGCGGCGAGCTCCTACTCCGTACCTACACATCAAAACTAAATACTAACGCCCGCTAACTAAATGATGCATCAAACTCAATAAACATCAAACACAATCAACATCCATCAACATAACAATCAAATAATCATAAATATGAAAATAATTCTAACTCATCCTATTCATACCAATTTTATTGTGTTTTTCTAAGTTATGTCGTGATCACTTATCATGCTCAGACTTGATCTACTTCATTAGATCACTTAACTATTCATTCACTATCAATCACATCATGCATATCATTACTTCATTCATAATCTAAGCATTCATCATGACAATTAATCAATCCTAGCATGCTATGCTAACAATCATCATCAATTTTAAATAAATCAAATCGGAGGTAATTATACCTCACGTCGTCGGCAATCGGCGACGGCTAGGGTTCCGTCGCGCGTCTCGGAGCTCAAATTCGGCGCTCCTCGGCGTCCGAAGCTCGATCGGGCTCCACTGGGTGAGCCCCGCGGAAGATCCGGTGAATTCCGGCGAATTCCAGAAATTCCGATTTTCCGGCGGTTTTCCGGCAGCTGCTGGCGGTTTTCCGGCGACTTCCGGTGGTTTTCCGGCGACAATCGCCGGCGGCGTCTACTGGCCGGAAAGGGGTCGTGTTGGGTACCCTCGGAACCGGCTCGGCGAGCCCGACTCATCTACGAGGTCGATGCGGCCAACGGAGGTGGCGGCTCGCCGGAAAATGGCTAAAACAGGGCCGGCGGCGATGGGTCGCTAGATCCGGCCGGCCAGGGCGGCGATGGCCTCCGCTCCGGTCGGGGAAGGTCGCTGGGTGGTCGAGTGGTGCTGAGGCGACCACTGGATCGACGGCTGCGACGGTCGCCGGCGGCAGAATCGGCGACGCGACCAAACGCAGTCGCGGCGCTAGGCATGGCGATTCCGCGCGTCGCGGCGGCCTGGCAGTGGCCGGGCCTGGTCGGGGCGGCACGGCGACGCCGTGGCCGAGCTGGGCGGCGTCGATCGGCGGCCGGGCGGCGCCGACAGCGGCGGCGGTGGCGCGCGAACAGGGGCGGCGTGGCGAGGGTTTGGGCGTGGGGAAGAAAAGGTCGGGGTGGAGAGTGTGTGGTGGCAAACTCGTAAATATTACTTGACTCGTCTCCGGCTCGAGTCAAGTATAATAACTAAGTCGTATTAAATCCTAAAAAAATTCATAAAAATCGGGAAAAATCCCGTAAAATCAAACAACACCACAACATTATAATGATATGCTCTATGACTAACAACCCACCCAGACTGCCCGAACGCGTCCTAACGCGGTAAACGGCCTAATACTAATTCTACGATCCACTATATATAAAAATAATAAAAAAATGACTGGCATACTCTCATATATCTGATAACTCATTCTGTTCTGCTGTGTTCATGACGTTATCATCATATACTTGGGTACGCATGACCCTCATAGCTCATACACGCGACTGGCATCGGCTCGGTACACGTGTCCTGAAACTGACTCAACTCGAAAAAATAACGGTCGACCCGACCGGTTCTGAATATAAAACCCTAACTCGAATCGTGGGTTTTACAACCTTCCCTCCTTATAAAAATTTCGTCCTCGAAATTTTAACTCAAGGAGGTTCTGCTGAAACTAGTTCCTGGAAGCTAGGATACATATCAGTTGTATCCTCTACTGCTTCGATAATCATATACATCCTCACTGACTGTAGTGGTGCCGACGTGGCGAGTCATGCTAGTGATGCTGACCATCTCAAACATTCTGGATTCTATACTTCCTGTGTCTGTTCTGACATTACCATCATCATGCTCTTCTGTTCTGATCCCTACTGCTAACTCGGCGGAAAACCTAGATCACCCCTAAGGGCCTACTGGGTTGGTCAAGCAAATACTCTAGAGTATCGCAAGGTTCTAATCTGGGCTATGTCTGGAAAACTACGCCGAGGGTAAGACCTACCTGCTAACATCTACCCATGTCCCTCTAATCCTCATCTGTGAACAGTCACCTACATGTACTTGCAGGAACTCTACTCTAGGTCCTACAGTCACCTCAAGGCCTGCTATGAGTCTCCTGCTAAGTACGGTGGATACCCTAATGAGCTGCACGGCTCACTGTCGCCAGTCTAGGTCCAACTCTCAGGTGTCCCTATACAAGGAACTGGACCGCTCACTTGGTCCTAGTTGACTCGGTCCTGAGTCATGTATCTCACTCTGTTCTATAAGAGAACAAGGATAGCTGCTATAACTCTAATGTATACTATGGCTTCGGTGGCTATCTATGCAACCACTAAGTAGAACTCTGTGACGGGATGCTCGCGAGAACACCTGTACATGCACAGCGTGTCTCAAGGAGTATGATAACATACTCTGCATAGGGCTGTAGCATCTGCATCTGGTCTGTGGGACGTGCTCTGATCAATGTATACTCATCTCAATCATCTGGGTAAACTGATAGTAAAACTGATACAAAAGGGTGAGTGGAAATTCTCAAGTGAAACTCCACTCTGTCTGATATCTCTGGGTTATAAGAAGGGAGGCTGAATCTCGTGGAAATCTAGTCTCTCAAGAGCTCTCAATAAGTGGTATCTCGTCCTCACATGTGGTATCTAAAGCCAGGTAAATGGGGAATCCTGGGACCTGTGGGTTATAGGCCCACACGCTTCTGCTGCGCAACTCTTATCTATGGTAAGGTTAAGGTCTCATGCAATTAGTAGGGGAGATAAAATCCCTATGTAACATATTGGGTGGCCAAAAATATTGGTAGGTCTGTGGACTTGTCTCTAAGATCACCATAATTCACTATGCCACAGGTGATCAGGCTGTGGAATAGTCAATCAATGACGAATCTCAAAAACGGCTCCTAATTGGCTCTAGTTTAATCAGCTAACAGTAGGCACGTGTTTCTTGATACCGTACTAGTCACGCACTTCTAAACGGGCGGGGTTCAAACGACCCAAAGAACCACTGTCTCTCCTCAAGTCTACGGGGACTCATAATGAGGTTCGACACGTGTCTCGTCCGCTCTTCAGTGGTGTGTGACCCGCCGTCCCGTACCGATTTGTAGTACTAATCTCAACTCACATGACTACTACCGCTGTGGTAGACTCTCAAGCAAGGCTATCAATAAAGATGAGCATACACTGATATACTCCATCTGGTCCACTCTCATGTTGGGGTGAAATCCTCATTGGAAGATCGATCTGCAACCATCTACCAGTACTGTAAAGCCTAATCAGTACCATGAAGGTACCTCTATACTCGGGCAAGGCTCAATTCTATGGTCCAAGGTGAGAACCTAATCGTGCTGGCGAAACACAAGGAAATCAATATCTCTCTAAAAGACCCTTCATCACTAACCCTCTATCCATGCCCAATACTCTAATACAAGCCTAACCCCTATCGCATACTGGCCCATCGCTACATGGGTTAAACTGCATATGTCCATGTACCAACCATCTGATCTATGTATGCTGGCTGTGACCCATGGATGCACGATCATGCAGTCTACACAATCTGATCATTGTGACCATCCCATCTGGAGGTCACTCTGTCATGTTCCCTGACTCTGTCCATACGCAGATTCTGGTGTCACGGCGGCCTGGCAGCGGTCGGGGCTGGTCGGGGCGGCACAGCAACGTCGTGGCGGAGCTAGGGGGAGACGATCGGTGGCCAGGCGGGCGTCCACGGCAGCGGCGGCGGCATGCATAGCGGCGGCGCGCGGCAAGGGTTTGGGGAAGAAGAAAAGAAAGGTCGGGGGTGTGTGTGGTGGCAAACTCGTAAATATAACTTGACTCGTCTCCGACTCGAGTCAAAATAATATTTAAGTCGTAAAAAAATTCCAAAAAAATTTGGGAAAAATCCCAAAAATCAAACAACACCAAAGAATCATAATGATATGCTCTATAACTATCAACCCAGCTCAAAATGCCCGTAACGCGTCCGGAACGCGGTAAACGGCCTTAAACTAATTCTACGATCCATTAGATATCATAATAAAACAATGAACAAATTAACTGCATACTCTCATATATTCTGATAACTCATTCTTTTTCTGCTGTGTTCATGACGTTATCATCATATACTTGGGTACACATGACCCTCATGGCTCATACACGAGACCGGCGTCGGCTCAGTACACGTGTTCTGAAAGCCGACTCGACTCGAAAATAACGGTCGAACCGACCGGTTTCCGAATATAAAACCCTGACTCGAATCG
>JAURVB010005427.1:0-12460 GCA_033002965.1 Piper betle
CCACAGGTCCATAGAACTCTCCCTCTCTGCTTGACTCCCTACGTGTAGAGTTTAATCATGTTTTAGACGTAGGATGACATTGGCGATGTTTTATTGAATCCCTCCGATGTCGAGCCATTTAGCCGTGTTTTTTACGCATGTTTTAATAAAAGTACAAGGATGAGATACCTTGTTGGTTTTTGAACTAAAGCTCTAGAAATATATGATATAAGCCTTTTTCCTAAACCTATTATATAAGTACGCGCATTTTTTTGGATTTCGTGAATAAGAGAGTGAGCGGTATGGAGATATGTATGAACCGCACTAGTACTCCTTCAAACCTTGAGGTAGTGTGGTGTATGTGGGTACTACATAATGCAACACAATTTCGAAATTTGTGGTACTAACTTAACTATTCCTTTTGTCATTCGAGTACCGTGGCGGGTGGAATATGGAAGATGTGAGGGCATAAGTGTTGTATGTATGAATATAAACATACGCCGTGTATGCGAGCCAACACTTGCTTAAGTATGTTTACTTACTGCCCAATGTGAGACAATCTTAAAGTTTCATAAGTTTTCGTGGGTAATGGAATACCCATTTTCTAGATTGTATTAGTTATTTTTCTGACCATTAATACTCGTTACTGACGTTTTTTGTAACGACCCGCCATTTTTCACGATATTGTGGGCCTTGCTGACCAGGCGTTACTCGAAATTAAACCAAACCAACCCTGTAACGACCAGCCCTAATCGGTCCAGGCGTTACTTATATGTTACATGATTTCTATTACAACCATAAGTATGACTCATTCAAAGTAAATTATGGTTAGTCAAGACATAATAATAATAGTCCCACAGTCTTGGATCGTTTCCCAAAGCTACATGTATAACACAAGAAAATAAAAGGAAGTCCAATTTATTATCCATTCTCCTACCCTGAGTTCGTAAAAGAACCACCAACCATACTTTTATTCTTCCTTAGGTGAGCTGAAATCAAACAATCTTGATTAGCCTACATACCCATGTCGGGATCAAGCTCAATGTAGTTCTATAGGCTCTCAGGTCATTCTGAGATTAAAAGTTTGTCTCCAGTTCATTCTGAGATTAGGTGGTCTCCCAAGTCATTCTGAGATTAGTCATTATTGGCTGTCAGGTCCATTCTGACATGTCCATTATTGGCTGTCAGGTCCATTCTGACATATCCATTTTTGGCTGTCAGGTCCATTCTGACATATCCATTATTGGCTGTCAGGTCCATTTTGACATGCCTATTATTGGCTGTCAGGTCCATTCTGACATGTCCATTATTAGCTATCAGGTCCATTCTGACATGTCCATTATTGATGGATAGGTCCATTCTGACATGTACATCATTAGCTGTTAGGTCCATTCTAACATGTCAATTATTGGTTGTCAGGTCCATTTTGACATGTCCATCAACAAAACAACTAAGCAATTCAAAGAATCCCAACAAATCTTGCCAATCGAAGGATGAAGCAAAGCAGCACACCCACAACAAAACAAACACCTGACCCCAAAGACTCGCAGCAGTTCATACCAAGCAGTCGACAAGAACCCCATGCATAAGACGCTAGGGATCTAGCAACTTAGCAGGGCGTCTCCAACAAACCTTCCATGCAAGAATCCTAACGGAAACAAATAAGACGAGGGATGAAATACTCACATAGTAATGGGGAGGCCACCTAGGACGGAGAGGAGGCAAGAAGAATTTGACGGCAAGGAAAAAATTCCCACCCCCGCCCCCAATGATCCCCTCCTCCTGCATATATATACACTTCAACCATTCCCTCCATTAAATTCTCATACCCCATCATCCATTGGTATTTACTAGGTTCAACGAGCCCCTTCATTAAATTCTCACACCCCATCATCCATTCATGAATAGGTATTTTCTAGGTGACCTTAAGTCAAACCATGACCAGTCGACTTGATAACCAACCATATCGGTTCATCGATATTTATTTCATAATATTTGGGTTTGAGTCTTGTAATAGAAATCATGGTTTTTACAATCTCCCCAACTTAGAGATATTTTGTCCCCGAAATACTCTAACATCAAGATGATAAGCATGATTAATTATATCTTCAGGATCTCAGGCAGCTCCTATTGTTGCTTCGGAAGCTGACGACAGTCTTTTATCATGTGTCCCATCCTGCCGCAATTGTAGTACCGACGGGGCTCGTTGCATTGCCCGGAATGCATCTTGGTGCAATTTTTACATCATCTATATAGAATCTCCTCAAACTTCCTTTTGAGGTTTCCATCTACGTTCCCTTGGTAGTTCTACTGTTGTTGTTCTGCAGACCCATTTGAGCTACCCCCATGGTTGGCATTCTTGTGTTGCGTGGTAGTCTTCCCCTGTTTCTATGAACGATCATGCTCAAATACCAACTCATGAGTCATGGCTGCATCGATCACCTCGGTTATAGTGCCCCTTGATGCCGTAGCAACCCTACTCCTCAATTCAGGTGTCAACCCCCGAAGAATTTATCCGCCCTAGCCTTGTCAGATGCCAGAATCCCAGGTGCAAAGCGTTCCAACAACAAGAATTTCTTGGCATATTCCAGGACCAAATCATCCTTCTGAGCTAGGTTGGCGAACTCCAGTGCTTTCTTTTGGACAACGGGCTCTGGAAAATATTGTCCATTGAAAACGGCCACAAACTCCGCCCACGTGATGGAAGAAATCTCACGTCGATGGAATGTAGTGTTTTCCATGGATTTCCACCAGTAAGATGCTTCCTCCTGAAGCATGCATGTTGCCAACCTCACTTGGTGGCGGTGTGGCACAGATAGAGCCCTAAAAGTTTTTTCGGTAATGTCTATCTAGCTTTCGGCCTTCATTGGATCAATCCCTCCAATGAATACCTCAGCTCCATTCTTCCAGAACTTTTCCACAGTGTAGCGGTCACTGTCCTCAACAGCTGGTGGCACCACTTGTCGGACTACCGGTGGCACCGGGTTTGATAGCTCCACTCGTTTGCCCGGGTCAACTAACCCTGCCCGCCCTTGGGCACTTCCCTAACCACCATCTGAGGGTGATCCTGGGATCCGCTTCTGAGTTTGAGGCTCCATTCCTTGTTACCACTCCTGGTAGCCACTGAACAATATTCTGAATCACAGAATTTGTATTTTCTGAAGCATGCGCTAGTCCCTGTATGGCCGTTAGGATCTGGGCCAATACATTCTCTGTGTTTGGACTTGATGGGGTAGATCGGGTAGTCTGTCTACGAGTGCCTGCCATCTGAAACATCGAACCATCATGGTTCATTTATACATTCTTGTTTCAGTTTTGACTTAGGTTTATTAGCAAAGAACTTTGTTAATTAATAACATAACACAGTGGAAAAGATAATTACTGGACTTTTCAACAAGGTACTTGAGTCATAAAATGTGAGCTTGTGGGAAACCGTGCTCTGATACCACCTGTAACGACCCGGCCCAAAGTGCAACATAATGGGCCTAAGTCATTTCTTTAAAATGGTTAACCCAAGTTAACGATCTATAGTCCATTCTCACTTATAAACAGGATCTTCTCCCAGTAGGTATTAGATGTGGGACTAAGTTGAGGGATCTCACATTTTTCATATAATATATATAGGTCTTTACAAATCCTGACTCAACTTTGGTGGAAGGACAGATAAATGTTACGCACACTTGAGCTCAACGCATTTATTTTTTTCTTACTTTTACTTATATTTGATGTGTTTTGACGCGTATTTAACAAAGTCTTCTATTCTCATGACACCAAGCGGGTTTCAATTTATTTTATCGATCGAGTCCTACCGACTGACAATTTGAACATGACTTGACTCGATCGTAACATTTCTGATTTGATTCTTAAGTTAACCGAAATTGGTTTGTTACAAGTTGTTTGCAGAGCCATGTCTTGGTCAATTGAGATAAAAGACTTTTGTTTTGAGCCAAGTGTGTGGAGTTGTCCTTAGCCACGCCGACAGGTATTTCCTTTGGTATTTTCTCTATAGTTCAAATCTTTGCTTAGTCAGACCATAGCAATGCATGTTTCAGTATTAATAGAAATTATGAGATGGATATGAGATCATGATTTCAATGAATCCTAGCATGGATCTCACTAGAATGTCTTGATAAGCTATGAGACACACCTTTGATTTTACTGTGCCAGTGATTTGGATGACATAAGAGTGTCCACATGCTACAGTAGCTAAGGTTGAGTATGATGGTGCCTAGGACTACCTAGATCTTTGGCAACCACATTTTAGCACTTACCTGTCTTTCACATATCACCATATTAGTCCTTCCTTGGGACATGGTGCACATTGTGAGACAGAGTCATTAAAGATGACACCATTGGGGAGCTTGGAGTATGAAGATATCCACATATTTATGTGACACATCAACATGAACTATCGAGTGACTTAAAATAGATCCATTAGGCATGGTCCAAGGTTTAGCTTGGAGAACTTGGACCTTCAAACAAATCCCTGTGGATGAAGGATGTGGTTATGACAGTGGAGCCACAGAGGTACTTGGAGCACAGATGAGAGTTTGGATAGATGACTTGAGATGGACCACTTCGAGGAGATAGCAATGGATGAAGATGAGTAGCAAGGTAGAACTACAGTCCCACGGACACTTCACCACCTCCCCCTTCCACTAGTGTATGTTTGTCTTAACGGTATTATTGGCCACTCTTTAACAGATAGAGACATGAACACATTGAGAATGAGTGAGATTACCTTTGACCGTGGATTTAGATGGTTGACCGAATGTCACTCGATCTGCCAGAACCAGATCTGTGATGGCTATTGAGAACTAGTTAGTGTTTATAGAAGTAATCACCCAAAATTTTTGGAGATACATGTAAGCTAAACATTGGATCACCATTATATGTGTCACCACTATGATCCATACACCCTCTAGATCAGGCACACATGGTTGGATAGCTTAAGTTGAGTTGATAGCAGTTACCTTTGATAAGACAAACACATGGTGGAAGACATGTCAAAGACAGTAGTGGGTTCACAAAGTACATGATTAGAATCAGATCTTCAGAAGTTGGAAGCACAACCACTGTCCAAGTTGTACAACCATTGTCCGAGTAGAACAATTCTCCTCCCTGATGCACAACCACCGTCTGAGTTGCCCAACCACTGACCGTGATGCACTACCACCGATCAAATGTGCACTATTGCAGTCCGTGATGCACAACCACCATCCGTATATTGCACTACCGCTGATTGAGTGGAGCAGTTATTGTGGAAGTAAGGGCCAAGTAGTTACCTCACCCTAAAGGAGGACAACTACTTGAAGATTTTCTTATCTTTGCACAGAGACCGCATGTCACAGCATTAAGAGCAGAGTTGGGTCAGAGATTGAGGACAATATATAGCTATAGGAACATAAGTTGAGCATAGGAAAGTAAGGTGCACTGAGATAATTTTGAAGAGATAATACAGGATTGACTTCACTAGCCATCTTACATACCATCGCCTTGACTTGACATCCATGGATCTGATGTGTATTACAAGATAGTGTTAGTTACAGTGTTACAGGGATCATTAGACAGTATTAGTGTGTCTTTTAGGGATGTATATAGACAGAGTCCGAGAACATGACAGTGAGACCTCCAGATGAGATGGTCACACTAGTCAAATTGTTCAGTCAGCATGACAATAGATGTACGAGTTATAGCCAGTGTATACAGATCATGCAGATGGTCAGACATGCAGTGTGGCCTCAGCCAATGAGAGTAGTTTGACTCATATTAGAATTTTTACATAGATGATGGGTTTAGTGAGGGAGCATCCATTAGGGAGACAATGTTTTCCTTTTGCTTCACCAGCATAATTAGGTTCTTACCTTAAGACATAGGATTTAGCCTTTATCCCGAGTATAGGAGGTACCTTTGTGGAACTGTTTAGGACTTACAGTGCAGGTAGCCAATGACATACCAGTCTAGAGGAGACAATTTCACCCAAACATGGGACCGATGCAGATAAGGACTTCAGTCAAACCATACCACACTGACTAGATAGAGGAACACCCTTGTATGTGCATCTTGACTTATAGCTTTGCTTGAGATTCTACCACAACGGTAGTAGTCATGTGAGTTAAAATTAGTGCTACAAATCGGTACAAGACGGCAAGTCACACACCACTGAAGAGCAGATGAGACACGTGTCAAACCTCATTATGAGTCCCCGTAAACTCGAGGGGAGATAGTGGTTCTTTAGATTGTTTGAACCCCATCCGTTTAGAAGTGTGTGACTAGTATGGTATCGAGAAACACATGCCTACAGTTAGTTGATTGAACTAGAGCCACTGAGGAGCCGTCTCTTAGACTCGTCATTGATTGGTTGTTCCATAGGATGGCCACCTATGGCGGAGTCCAATCATGATGATCATGGAGAAATGTCCAGACCTGCCCACCTACCCATATTTTTCAGCCACCCAGTATCCTATACAGAGTTTTCTATTACCCTTATGACTTAGATGGAGATCCTCACACTACCACAGATAGAGTGATGTACATACCTAGTAGGATTTTCTCAAATCAGTGCACTCTTCCAGTAGACCTAATGTCAGATCACGTGAGGATGAAACACACACTACTTAGAGTCTTAGAGTAGTGTGACCAATTTTCCATGAGAGACCCATTTTCTATCCATGTAACACATAGACACCAGACATAGTCAAGCATTGTCACTCACTCTTCCAGATATATCAGTCCTACTATCCATTTTCCAGATGGTTGAGATGAGCAAACATTGACCGGTGCATATCCACATACCAGATGCAAACTCCACAATTCTATGTAGAGTATGTTTTCATACTCCTTGAGATACGCTGTTCATGTACAGGTGTTCTCGCCATCATTCCATCACAGAGATTCCCTTCAGCAAAAGTTAGTGGTTGTATAGATAGTTACGAGAGTCATAGCATGCAGTAGAGTCATAGCAACTGTCCTTGTTCCATTATGGAACAGAGTGAGTGAGATAATTAATTTAGGACTGAGTTAGTTAGGACCTGGTGAACAGTCTAGTTCCTCTTACAGGGATGAGTGTTTGATATAGACTGGCAACATGGAGCCATACAACTCATTAGCATTTATTTTTATTTGGTATTAGAGTCCACCATATGCTAGCAGGACTCATAGGAGACACTAGTATAGTCACAGGATATGGAGTAGAGTGCACTGAGGGTACACGTAGTTGACCAATCACATTGATGAGGATCAAAAAGACATGGGTAGATGTTAGGTTGCATACCTCACACCAATATAGATTTTCCTTATAGGGTTATCTCATTTCATGTTGTTTGGGATGTTCACGTTATCTCATTTCATGCATCATAGGGATTTTCAGACCATCAGATTATGCCTCGTGGGCCCAGCTCAATTGCATTTAGGGTTTCGAGGTCCATTTACCCTTCTTGCCTCGATTCCCGCCTATAGAGTCAATTTTACGACTCGAGTCAGTTTTGACTTCGGACGGTCTCAATTTGAGTTTTCCGTCCATAGGTATAGTGCATATACCCATATGTGGGCCCCACTAGATCACAAGTTGTTTGACGTTGAGATCATGCCACGAGGCAAGACCTGAGCCATCCACGTCAACCCTAGTTTTCTCCCATTTATATTTCAAACATTTCCATTGATTTTTAGAGTTACACCCCTAGCGCCGCCACCACTTTGGCTCACTGCCGGTGAGACCGTGCCCCTCCTCCAGCCCAGGATTAGTACGGCCGTGACCACCTTGCGGCCGGCTATCCGTCCATACCCACCATCGCCACTGATGCCACTGCAGTTGCCGTCAGTGACAGTGTGTTTCCAGTTGATTTCCCCTACCGCCGCCACCTGTTCAGGCCATTTTTCAGCGCCAGCGAGCGTCCTCCAGCAAAGCTACCACCCCGACAGCTTTCCCTCGCCAAGATCTCCACTTTGAGACCGCCCACGACCACCGCCGCCACCACGATCACTGCCGGCAATGTCCCCGCACCTGCCTGCGATACCTCCCCTTTCCAGCCAATTTCTGGCCGGCCACCAGCCAAACTCTACCGACTGCCACCACCATCATGATCCTTGTCACATGGGCCATCGATCCCGACCTGTGGCTACCCCAGATGCACCACCGTCGGGGTTTTCGGAGACGGACACCTCGAACCACCCCCTCCTCTTTTACACGTTTACTCGCATCACGTTTGCCTGCCTGCGTTCATGTCAGCGTCCACCTCTTGATCTTGTTCACCAGCCCAACAACTTTAGTTTTTGTCAGCTCAGTGGCATCTTCAGTTGAGTCCTCTGATCACAGTTGATGTGAAAATTCTGAGGACGGAGTTTTTATAAGGAGGAGAGGTTGTAAAACCCCAACTTTGGGTAAGGGTTTTACCCACTTGTAGTTGGCCAATTCAGACCAATCTCGAGTGGGTTCAAGCGAGCTCGAGCCAAAACAATTTTAAGAATATTAGCATGAGGCCCAGATGGTCATATGAGCATGTTATGGAGGCTGAGTATACCCAACATGCATATTATAGTTTCAGTTATGATATAATAGAGCATGAGTTGTCAGTGTATATACAAGGTATACATATAATTTTTATAAGTTAGTTAGGATTTTAGGCGTAGATCTAGGCCATTGGAGTGTTTAATGTTGTTTGGGATGTTCACGTTATCTCATTTCATGCATCATAGGGATTTTGGACCATCGGATTATGCCTCATGGGCATAGCTCTATTGCATTTAGGGTTTCGAGGTTCATTTACCCTTTTTGCCTTGATTCCCGCCTATAGAGTTAATTTTATGACTCGAGTCAATTTTGACTTCAAACGGTCTTGATTTGAGCTTTCTGTCCATAGGTATAGTGCACATACCCATATGTGGGCCCCACTAGGTCACAAGTTGTCAGACGTTGAGATCGTGCCACGAGGCAAGATCTGAGCCATCCACATCAACCCTAGTTTTCTCTTATTTACCTTTCAAACATTTCCATTGATTTTCAGAGTTACACCCCTAGCGCCGCTACCACTTTGGCTAGCTGCTAGGGAGACCCTGCCCCTCCTCTAGCCCCGGATCAGTACGGCCGTGACCACCTCACGACAGGCTATCCGTCCATACCCACCATCGCCACTGATGCCACCGTAGTTTCCGTCAGCGATAGTGTGTTTCCAGTTGATTTCCGTTGCCGCCGCCACCTATTCGGGCCATTTTTCAGTGCCAATGAGTGTTGTCCGGCAAAGCTACCACCCCGACAGCTTTCCCATGCCGAGATCTTCACTTTGAGACCACCCACGACCCTCGTTGCTGTTGTGATCACTGTCGGCAACGTCCCCACACTTGGCTCGATACCTCCCCTTTTCGGCCAATTCTGGCCAGCCACCAGCCAAACTCTGCCGACTGCCACCACCATCATGATCCTCGTCACATGGGCAATCAATCCCGACTTGTGGCAACCCCAGACGCACTGCCGTGCGGTGTTTTCGGGAGACGGACACCGCAAACCACCCCCCCCCCATCTTCTACCTGTTTACTCGCGTCGTGTTTGCCTACCTGCGTTCATGTCAGCGTCCACCTCCTGATCTTGTTCACCAGCCCACCAACCCATGTCTGATGTCCTACTCCCCGCATTCGCATCTACCTGGTCGTGTCTGCCAGTCCGCTTGGTCCTGCCTGAGCATGCCAGTCCGAACCTGTGTCCATGTCCATAACTCCAAACCAACCCAGCTGACCCAACCCAGCAATTTGTTAACCCATACGATGTTGACTTAGCCCAACTGGGTTTGGTTCAGCTTGATTCAATCCGATTCAGCTCAATTTTAGCACGTTTTCGGCCGTTTTTCGACCGTTTTTTGTAATTCGAGATCCTTTTCATTGGTTTAGATGCATATTCACATTGTTTGGTATGTTTGGATGTTATGCGTATTTTCTTTCTTTATTAATTATTATTATTATTATTATTATTATTATTATTATTATTATTATTATATTATCATATATATATATATATGATTATTCATATCTTATTATTTATATTGTTGTTGACTGTGATGAATGATTATGTGACTATTTATTGTTATTGATAATGTATTTATTAGTGGATATTATTTTGTTGATATTTATCTTATTTTATTTAATTAATCGATTGATTATTAATTATTTCTTACTCGTGTTATTATTATATGTATTTAGTCGTATGTTCGTATATTTACTATTTATATTAATATTCTTTATGATTAATTAATATTATTTATTTATTTATTTATTTATTTATCTATTGATTTATATTAATTATTTAATTATTTATTTATTTAATTATTTATATGTTTACTAACACTAGTATATATGATATTTACCCATGTCTAGTTGTGTATTTATATAGAATAATTATATTATTATTTTATTATTAAACTATTATTTATGAGTACTATTTAGTACAACGCATATCCGGACTTGTGGTTCAAAGGACTGCCTAAGAGTACTCGCTTTCGGCTTTCATATTCAAGGCTAGGAGAATCATAGAGGTAAGGAGAGGGCTTAGGATATACTAAGAGTCCCAAGGGACCATAAAATGAAATGAAAAAATGCCGAGAGATGCATTAGCATCAGCATTAGTAGAGCACTTAGTTTGGGATGCTATTGGGTCTGTAGCATGGTGGCTCCTAAGTAGGTGCCCTTCAGAGAGTTCTAGTGAAATATATAAATATTTTCCTTCATATGAGAGTTAGCTCTCATAGCTAGTTTAATATTAGTTATATTTTTGGATCAATAACACTTGTTACTAACGTGTTTTTATAATATATGTAGGTGATAATAAGTAGTTGGAGGTGCCAATCTGAATGTCTCTTGCATATAAACTTGTCAGAAGATAGAATATTAATGTTTTGTTTATGTTATCATTATATTGAGAATGATGTGATGTAAGGCAAAGTATGATAATATGATGCGCTATGATATTTGCTTCAGTACAGAATTTCTAAATTATGACATTGAATACAAATGGTTTAGTAAATATATTTAGATATTTAATATGTACAACAAGGCTCATAATTTGACGTGAATAGTGAATAGAATGCATAGATACGTCAAGACCCAGTTCAGTTAGGCAAGATAAAGGAAAATCAGCAGGTGAGTCGATGACTCAATACATAAATGAATTATATAGTTGAATGAAAATATTGTGTGAACGTTTTATTAATTATTTATATATGTTATACATGTTGATTTATTAGGGTGGCCCTTAATGGCACTTTTAAGGGAGACTCTATTCGTCTTATTTTAAGAATTTTATCGATTTTCATCAGAATTATTTTGGTATGTGGATTGATATGTCATCCATGTAGTAGCATGTTAGGGTTTTTGAGTATTCATCTATACATAGCGACTCATATCTTCATCTTAAGACACCGAGAGTAGATCAGCATGTGTTGGATTCGGGTTAGCCAACCTAACCAGGACCAGTGACATTCCAGTTCGGTTCCCGAGCGTGAACCGGATTTGGGTGTTACACTCGGTCAACAAATTCATTGATTGCGATCCAAAGGCTTTCAGGTGCTACACATGTCCCTCCTTCAGTTTTTAGTAGGGGCGTTGGATGGCAGGTATTTTACCTCACTAAGAACAAATATTCCTTCTAATTAGTGACCCTAAATTAGGATTTCTATGATTGCAAATGGTAAAATTTTTCATGGTTGGATTGCATCCTAATGCCAACCCTTTTTGCTTTGGGCTATGGATCGACAATGCATCATAAGCATTAACAAGGTTTAATTCTGTAACGTGAACCTACACATCCATGAATAACCTATTCATTTAATTATATAAAGTAATAATTATATGTTCAAATTTTTATTTTTAAAATACATGTAGTAAATATCCCGCCTTCCAAAAAAAGGCCATGAATATTCTATCAACTTGTCCTTGATTTAAATTTATAGATGTGTTTCAATTGGCCTACCAAATTTCAAGGTCTATTATCACCAAAATTTTTAATTATTTTTTGCATCTAAATATATCTCATTGCATTATGTCAACATGTAAGACGTGATCATTAACAACATCTCCACAGCAAGGGATCATGGTTTTCCTTATTGTCCATAAGTATCGTGATACAGTTAATACATACCAATACAATACCCACACATCCAATATGGCCCTAAAATATTTTTTTCTTTTCTTCAATTATTTTAAACATTTATAAGATTTTAAAAAGTTCATATCTACTCGAAGAACAATCAATCTACCATCTTCACATTTCTTTCACCCGTATTTAAGTGAGTTTTATCATTTTTTATGATTTACTGGGAAATAAATAAAAATAGATGATAACCTTCCTCTTCTTCTTCTTCTCTTGCTTCTATGTTTTCTTTATTTTTACCCAACTCTTATAAACTCTTTTTCTGTTCATACTTCTATATTTTTAAAAAAATTTTAAGGTAAACAATTGTACCTTTCATTTTGAAAGAGGCTACTTCTTAATTTTGCC
>JAURVB010005428.1:0-10260 GCA_033002965.1 Piper betle
GTTTACTAACACTAGTATATATGATATTTACCCATGTCTAGTTGTGTATTTATATAGAATAATTATATTATTATTTTATTATTAAACTATTATTTATGGGTACTATTTAGTACAACGCATATCCGGACTTGTGGTTCAAAGGGTATTAAAGCTGCCTAAGAGTACTCGCTTTCGGCTTTCGTATTCAAGGCTAGGAGAATCATGGAGGTAAGGAGAGGGCTTAGGATATACTAAGAGTCCCAAGGGACCATAAAATGAAATGAAAAAATGTCGAGAGATGCATTAGCATCAGCATTAGTAGAGCACTTAGTTTGGGATGCTATTGGGTCTGTAGCATGGTGGCTCCTAAGTAGGTGCCCTTCAGAGAGTTCTAGTGAAATATATAAATATTTTCCTTCATATGAGAGTTAGCTCTCATAGCTAGTTTGATATTAGTTATATTTTTGGATCAATAACACTCGTTACTAACGTGTTTTTATAATATATGTAGGTGATAATAAGTAGTTGGAGGTGCCAATCTGAATGTCTCTTGCATATAAACTTGTCAGAAGATAGAATATTAATGTTTTGTTTATGTTGTCATTATATTGAGAATGATGTGATGTAAGGCAAAGTATGATAATATGATGCGCTATGATATTTGCTTCAGTAGCAGAATTTCTAAATTATGACATTGAATACAAATGGTTTAGTAAATATATTTAGATATTTAATATGTACAACAAGGCTCATAATTTGACGTGAATAGTGAATAGAATGCATAGATACGTCAAGACCCGGTTCAGTTAGGCAAGATAAAGGAAAATCAGCAGTTGAGTCGATGACTCAATACATAAATGAATTATATAGTTGAATGAAAATATTGTGTGAACGTTTTATTAATTATTTATATATGTTATACATGTTGATTTATTAGGGTGGCCCTTAATGGCACTTTTAAGGGAGACTCTATTCGTCTTATTTTAAGAATTTTATCGATTTTCATCAGAATTATTTTGGTATGTGGATTGATATGTCATCCATGTAGTAGCATGTTAGGGTTTTTGAGTATTCATCTATACATAGCGACTCATATCTTCATCTTAAGACACCGAGAGTAGATCAGCATGTGTTGGATTCGAGTTAGCCAACCTAACCAGGACCAGTGACATTCCAGTTCGATTCCCGAGCGTGAGCCGGATTTGGGTGTTACACTCGGTCAACAAATTCATTGATTGCGATCCAAAGGCTTTCAGGTGCTACACATGTCCCTCCTTCAGTTTTTAGTAGGGGCGTTGGATGGCAGGTATTTTACCTCACTAAGAACAAATATTCCTTCTAATTAGTGACCCTAAATTAGGATTTCTATGATTGCAAATGGTAAAATTTTTCATGGTTGGATTGCATCCTAATGCCAACCCTTTTTTCTTTGGGCTATGGATCGACAATGCATCATAAGCATTAACAAGGTTTAATTCTGTAACGTGAACCTACACATCCATGAATAACCTATTCATTTAATTATATAAAGTAATAATTATATGTTCAAATTTTTATTTTTAAAATACATGTAGTAAATATCCTGCCTTCCAAAAAAAAAGGCCATGAATATTCTATCAACTTGTCCTTGATTTAAATTTATAGATGTGTTTCAATTGGCCTACCAAATTTCAAGGTCTATTATCACCAAATTTTTTAATTATTTTTTGCATCTAAATATATCTCATTGCCATATGTCGACATGTAAGACGTGATCATTAACAACATCTCCACAGCAAGGGATCATGGTTTTCCTTATTGTCCATAAGTATCGTGATACAGTTAATACATACCAATACAATACCCACACATCCAATATGGCCCTAAAATATTTTTTTCTTTTCTTCAATTATTTTAAACATTTATAAGATTTTAAAAAGTTCATATCTACTCGAAGAACAATCAATCTACCATCTTCACATTTCTTTCACCCGTATTTAAGTGAGTTTTATCATTTTTTATGATTTACTGGGAAATAAATAAAAATAGATGATAACCTTCCTCTTCTTCTTCTTCTCTTGCTTCTATGTTTTCTTTATTTTTACCCAACTCTTATAAACTCTTTTTCTGTTCATACTTCTATATTTTTAAAAAAAATTTTAAGGTAAACAATTGTACCTTTCATTTTGAAAGAGGCTACTTCTTAATTTTGCCTTGGGGTTATGGCTAGATGCTCTACATTTATATTAGTATAACAAAAATAATGTTATTATTATGAAATTTAACATTATAATAATTATTATGTAAATCTTAATTATTATCATGTTTATTTAGTGGGTCTCATTTAATGAGGTTTATATATATATATATATATATATATATATAGAGAGAGAGAGAGAGAGAGAGAGAGAGAGAGAAGATCTACTATGCACTACCTTGTTTGGCAGTGCATAGGCAACTCATTGTATGTAATCCGATGGATCAAAATCCAACGGGACCACATACAATCCCTCATATTCCACCCCCCTTCTTTTTTTCTTCTCCCCCTCCCCGACGGTTTCCTCCGCCACCCTGACCTTGGCCCCGCCCCACCCCACCCCTAGGCCCCCCCTTGGGTTGTTCCGCCCCCACCCCCGGCCGCCACCTTCCTCCCCTACCCCCTCCCGCAGTTGCGGCCCCCGCATTCCCCCTGTCCTGGGCGCCACCTTCCACCACCCTCCCCACCCCGGCTGCTGCGCCCCACCCCCACCCCTGCCCGGCCACCCGCTCCTGGCCATCGCCGCACATTTTCCAGGCAGTCCACCCACCCCCGAGACGGCGACAACAATGGCCAGCGGGCGGCCAGCGACGAGGCTGACGGTGGTGTGGCCGGCAAAACAGAGGCACGGCAAAACAAACAGGGGGAAGAAACAGGGGAGGGTAATTTCCTAATAAAAACTTGACTCGAGTCAGAATCTAGTCAAATTTATATTAAAAATAAATTTAAAAAATAATAAAATAATTTCGTAAAAAAAATTAACTCGATCCTGAGTTAATATTACAAAATAAATTTTAAAAAAATAAAATAATTTCGTAATAAAAATTTGACTCGATCCCAAATAAAAAACTCCACCGCGATCCCCGGCCGCCGTTAGGCACCTGCTGGCCAATGTTGTCGTCGTCTCAATGGTGGGTGGGCTACCTGGAAACGAGTGGCGGCGGCCGGAGTGGGTGGCCGGGCGCAAGCGGTCGTGAGCAGGCCAGGCCAGGGGGCCGCAGTGCTGACCGGGGTGGGGAGGGTGGTGGAAGGTGGTGCCTGGGGTAAGGGAGGGGAACATGGGGAGCCACGGCTACGGGTGGGGGCTGGGGAGGAAGGTGGCGGCTAGGGGTGGAGCAACCCGAGGGGGGGCCGCCGCGGCTGCGGCCGAGGTCGGTGGGGGACGGCGGATGCGGGCGGGGTTGGGGTTGGGGTGGGGCAGGACCGGGAGCCAGGCGAGGCCGGGGTCAAGGTGGCGGCAGAAACCATCGGGGAGGGGAGAAATAAAAAAAAGAAGGGGGTGGAATAGGAGGGATTGTATGTGGTCTATTGGATTTTGATCCAACGGACTACATACAATGCACTTTGCCTATGCGCTGCCAAACAAGGCAGCGCATAGTAGATCTCTCTCTCTCTCTCTCTTCTCTCTCTCTCTCTATATATATATATATATATATATATATATATGAAAAATAGAGTGCATAAGTATGAAGTAGATAAAAATTTGGTTCTTTTTTACATCAATATGACTTATTTCTAGATTTTAAAAAATGCACTAGTTTAGTGATGTTTTGAAATTAATTTTTTTTATAATTTTTTTGATGATTAAAATTAAAAAAAGTTAGAGCTGTTAGATTAAGTTGAAAATTTGTAAATACTCTTATTATTTTTTTTATATTTATTTGTGCAGATTTTAGCAATAGGACCCATAAATTGTTTATAATAAAAAGTGTAGTTCATGTAGGCTATAATACAAGAGGTTGTAGCTCATGCTTATAAAACTCTTCTTATATTTATTATTAAATTAATTTATTACGTATGGATGTCATACATATCGAGTCTTTGATACATACCAGATTTTTTAAACATCCCATACTTATCTATGACCCAATTATATAAAAAACTGTTATGTAACACTATTAAGTGTTAATTAATTAATAAATAGATGTATTTTGTAATTTAATGCTTTAGTTAATTAAGGTATTAGATTTAAGACCTAAACGTTTCATTTCTAACGTTTATTCAATAAGAGGTTTGATAGGTGACTCTAAAATAAGAAAGATGTAATTAACGATATGAATTAAGAGTTTTAGTTTAGTATGAGTTGGGAAGGGCAAAAGAGTCAAAGAGGAGAACGTTTGAAGAAGGTGTAAGAAAAGTGTACTCATGTAGGCTATAAGAGGAGGTGGAAGAGGTTGTAGCTCATGCATATAAATTTTTTTTATATCTATTATTTAATTAATTTATTACGTATGGGCCTCCTACATATCGAGTTTTTGATTGGGTCTCCTATGTATCGAGTTTTTGATACACAGTAGATTTTTCAAGATCGCATTCTTATCTATGACCCAATACGATCTGGTATAAAAAAAATAGTTATGTAATACTATTAAGTGCTAATTAATTAATAAATAGACCTATTTTTAATTTAATGATTTCGTTAATTAAGGTATTATATTTAAGACCTAAACATTTCGTTTCTAAAGTTTATTCAATAAGAAGTTTGATGGGAGACTTTAACATAAAAAATATATAATTAACCATAAGAATTAAAAGTTTTATTTTAATATAAGTTGGGAAGGGCAGAAGAGTTAAAAAGAGGAGAACGTTTGAAGAGGGTGCAAGATTGCCGGGAAAGACGTTTCCTCCTTCCTCAAACTTGTGAACTCTTTGTCGCCGGAGTTGAGAACTCTGTGAAAAAATGGCCGGGGGAGGAAGAGGAGCCGGTGCGAAGCAGGACGAGTTCCAACCTCAACCTGTCGAGGAGCAGCTCCCCGGCGTCGAGTGCTGCATCAACAGTCCACCGAAATGGCGTACGCTCCGATTTTCTGATTTTCTTCAACGTATTCTTTCGCGTTTTTTTGATGCGCTTTCAACTCTGTTTCTTCGTTTTTGATGTATCATTTGTTAAAATAGACGTTTTTTGTTTCATCGGTTGTTGATGAAACGCATGCTGCTTATGTGAAGAATTATTTGATGATGTTGTGTTCCGATATTTGTTTAATTGTTTCTGTTTCTGATGCGCATTTTTTAGTGCAATTTTTCGGTTTGATGTGCCGTTTTGATTTATTTGTGGAATGAAATGCACCCTGCTCATGAGTAGAAGCATTCGATGTCGTTTCATAGTACATTTTTTGCAAGGATTTTATTATCTTATAAAGTTGTTGATCTCCGTTTTTATGTAGATTGATTTAATGAGATTGATTTTAAAGACAATTTTTTTGGGCAAATATTGCAAAAATACCATGGACTGACTAGTTGTTGCATCATGCGTTTTTCTTCGATTACAGCCGAGGCGCTTGTTTTGGGATTCCAGCATTACCTTGTCATGCTTGGAACAACCGTTCTCATACCATCTATCATCGTTCCTCAGATGGGAGGTGCTGCTGTAAGATTTTTTGGTTTTGCAACTTCTACTTACTTCTATTCAATTCATAGATTACTTCTTATACAAGCTTTTGTTGCATAGTCTGCAATTCAAGTATTAATTAGCTTCTATGTTCAACAGGAAGAAAAGGCTGTGGCAATCCAGACCTTACAATTTGTTGCTGGAATCAATACATTGATCCAATCCTATTTTGGCACTCGTTTGCCTGCTGTAATCGGCGGGTCATTTACATTTGTGGTGCCTACACTATCCATAGTCCTGGCAAATCTTTACAACTTCATCACTGACCCACGTGAGGTAAAGATGTGTGCCCAATTTAGTGAAAAAATGTTTGGCTTTTCTCGTTCTTGAATCTCATTGTTATGTTGTCTTGTTCATCAGGGAGCTCTGATGGCTGCGTCAAGCTTTCATATTATTATTGGTTTCAGTGGTCTTTGGAGAAATGTTGTAAGGTGAAGCTTCAACCATGGACTTTTTCAATGACCGTCTTTTTTCTTATCCTAACTGGAATGTCAAATGTTGAACTAGGTTCTTCAGTCCTTTAGCGGCTACTCCAATTGTTGTTCTCTCTGGTCTAGGGCTTTACTTTTTTGGATTTCTGGAGGTAAGTGTTGGATTATAAGTGAACATGTTGTTTCAATTCAAAGTTGTGTTTTCAATTGTTTTTTTCTCGTAGGTCTCAAAATGCATCGAGATGGGACTCCCGCAGTTGGTACTATTGGTCTCATCTCAGGTAGTTTATTTATACTAAAATTTCATTGCCCTGATATCAAGTCACGGGCATTTTTTTCATTTTATTAGCTGACAAAATAATCAACAATTTTACTATTAAAGAATTTAATTCATTTCACATCGTTGCAGTACCTCCCTCGCGTTGTCAAAGGGAAGAGGTTCTTTATACACCAGATTCTCGGTACTGATATCCATTGCAATCATATGGGTTTATGCTCATATTCTGACTGTTGGTGGAGCTTACAAAACCAGTCCCACAATTACACAATACCATTGTCGCACCGATCGTGCTGGTCTTATTAGTGCTTCTTCCTGGTATGAAAACATTTTCACATATGATCGTTTCTTTAGTCGTCGATGCTTCTCTCTACTAAACTCTGCTGCTCCTGCTTAATGATTTCAAAATTAAGTTCATCATTTAATCTTCTTGCTTCTTGCTTTGTTCTAACTATAGGATAAGAGCCCCGTATCCATGTCAATGGGGAAGCCCAACATTTAAAGCCGGTGAAGCTTTTGCAATGATGGCTGCTTCATTTGCTGCCTTGATTGAGGTGCCCTTGTGGTTGAAATTAGCTCTAGTGTTGTCTGTTCTTGGATGTTATTATGTGGCAGTGCTTGTCATCAATCTATTCTATTGCTAGCCTTACTGAGAGTAGCTTTCAGTTCTCATTGTTTGCTGACTCTTATGTTTTTCTTGAACACTCAGTCAACTGGCACATTGATTGCGGTGCAAAGATTTTCAGGTGCTACACCAATCACTCCTTCGGTTTTCAGTAGGGGCGTTGGATGGCAGGTATTGAACTAACTAATAACAACACTACTCTTACCTAGTACCAAACATGATGTTGAGGACGTGAATCTTAAATCAGGATTTATATGATTGTAAATGACAAAATATTTTGATGGTGGGATGCTCTCCTAATCCTAGTACCAACCTCCCTTTGTCCGGGCTTGAGACCGGTAAAATGCATCATAAGCATTGACAGAGTTTTATTCCGTCACAACACTTCTAGTACTCAAATGCTGTTGGTTGTGATGCAGGGGCTGGCAATTTTGCTGAGTGGAATGTTTGGCACTCTTAGTGGTTCCACAGCATCACCGTGAGTGGGGGAAAGTTTTTGTGATCCTCTATTCTGTTGCGTTTAACTCATGCTTATAGTGGGATATCTCTATGCAGTGAAAATGCAGGATATTTGGCATTAACCCGGGTTGGAAGCAGAAGAGTTATCTACATTTCAGCTGGTTTCATGCTGTTTTTCTCCGTATTCGGTATGCTAGACTTGCAGTTGACAATTAAAATTTGAAACCTGTTTGGTGAATTATTCATGTGCTCATGTTCACGCTATTTTTTTAACTTCAGGAAAAATTGGAGCTCTTTTTGCTTCTATCCCCATGCCCAATGTTGCTGCCATGTACTGTATCTTCTTTGTTATGTGGGTAAGTATGCTTCTTTATCAACCGATATAAGAATATTGATGTTGTGCATGCATCCTCCAACTCTATTTACGATTCTAGTGTTGTTGGCTGATATATTTGACTGCACCTTTTGCTTCTTGTTATATGAGCAGCCTCTGCAGGGTTGGGGCTTCTGCAATTCTGCAACCTCAATGCCTTTGGAACCAAATTCATACTTGGCTTCTCTCTTTTTTGGACATATCTGTTCCCCAGTATTTCGGGGAAAACATGATGGCCGCTGGTTATGGTCCAGTGCATACATGTTCCAATGCAGTAAAATACACACATCCCTTGAACTCCATATAGAAAAAATTGATGACCATCTTATTATTTTTCTTTTTCATGTGCAGTTCAATGATATTTTGGATGTGATATTTTCATCACCAGCTACGTGGCAGCAATTGTGGCTTATTTCCTTGACCTCACACTCACTCACGGAGACAACTCAATTAGAAGAGATAGAGGCCTGCATTGGTGGGAAAAGTTAAAGTCTTTCAAAGGTGATCCGAGAAGTGAAAAGTTTTACTCTCTCGCATGGAATCTTAATAAGTACTTCCCATCCTTCTAGAAATTGGCTACTAAAACGCTTGAAAAGTTGTTCTTTTTGTTTCTGACTAGAAAATGTAATGTTTGATGTATAGAATAGGTGGTAATGTAGGGAAATAATAGTAGGCTACTTTGATTGAGTTAGTTGATTTTGTATGGAAATAAACTCTCTTTTTCTTCTTAGCACTAGACCAGAACCTTACACATCCTTGAATAACCTAATTATTGAATTATACAAACTAGGTAAGATGTAATGAGTTTGATTATAATAATTTAATATCTTAGATATAGACTCTTAATTGACTTTAAATATAGATTTTAATTAAATAAAAAGATAAACTATAATAATTTAATTTTTTTAAGGTAAATAACTAATTCTTGTTAGTAAGAAGTTGACAATTGAGGTTATTGAGATTTGAGCCCGTGACTCTCAACAATGAAAGGCATTTTATTATTTTTCTTCATAATAAGTTATGGTCACATGACTTTAAAAATATGTATGTGCTCAACAACCACGTGGCCCTCAAATTCTAACTTATTATGAAAAAAAATAATAAAATGCCTCTCACTATTGAGAGTCACGTAGTCAAATCTTACTAACCTCAATTTCCAACTTCTTACTAATAAGAATTAGTTACTTAACTTAAAAAAAATATTCTAGTTTATCTTTTTATTTAATTAAAATCTATATTTAAAGTCAATTAAGAGTCTATATCTAAGATATTAAATTATTACAATCAAACTCATTACATCTTACCTAGTTTGTATAATTCAATAATTAGGTTAGATGTGTAAGGTTCTTGTCTAGTGCTAAGAAGAAAAAGAGAGCTTATTTCCATACAAAATCAACTAGCTTAATCAAAGCAGCCTACTACGATTTCCCTACAACACCACCTATTCTTTACATCAAACATTACATCTTCTAGTCAGAAACAAAAAGAAGAATAAGTTTTCGAGCTTTAGTAGGCAATTTCTACAAGGATGGGAAGTACTTGTTAAGATTCCATGCAAGAGAGTAAAACACTTCACTTCTCGGATCACCTTTGAAAGACCAGAACTTTTCCCACCAATGTAGACCTCTATCTCTTCTAATTGAACTATCTCCATGAGTGAGTGTGAGGTCAACGAAATAAGCCACAATTGCTGCCATGGTAGCTGGTGATAAAAATATCATGTCCAAAATATCATTGAACTACACATGAAAAGGAAAAATAATAAGATGGTTGTCAATTTTTAATGTATGGAGTTCAAGGGATGTGTGTATGTTACCGCATTGGAACGTGTATGCACCGGACCATAACCAGCAGCCATCGTTTACTCCCTGAAATACTGCGGAACAGATATGCCCAGAAACAGAGAGAAGCCTGGTATGAATTTGGTCCGGAAGGCATTGAGGTTGCAGAATTGCAGAAGCCCCAGCCTGCCGAGGCTGCTCATATAGCAAGAAGCAAAAGGTGCAGTCAAATATATCAGCCAACAACACTAGAATCAAAAACAGAGTTGGAGGATGCATGCACAACACCAATATTCTTAAATCGGTTGATAAAGAAGCATACTTACCCCCATAAGCAAAGAAGATACAGTACATGGGAGCAACAATGGGCATGGGGATGGAAGCAAAAAGAGCTCCAATTTTACCTGAAGTTAAAAAAATAGCGGGAACATGAGCACATGAATAATTCACCAAACAGGTTTCAAATTTTAATTGTCTAACTGCAAGTCTAGCATACCGAATACGGGGAAAAACAGCATAAAACCAGCTGAGTTGTAGATATCTCTGCTGCTTCCAACCCGGGTTAATGCCAAATATCCTGTAGTTTCACTGCATAGAGATATCCCGCTATAAGCATGAGTTAAACGCAACAGGAAAGAGGATCACAAAAACCTTCCCCCACTCACAGTGATGCTGTGGAATCACTGAGAGTGCCAAACATTCCATTCAGAA
>JAURVB010005429.1:0-19781 GCA_033002965.1 Piper betle
TCATACCAGGCTTCTCTCTGTTTCTGGGCATATCTGTTCCGCAGTATTTCAGGGAGTAAACGATGGCTGCTGGTTATGGTCCGGTGCATACACGTTCCAATGCAGTAACATACACACATCCCTTGAACTCCATACATTAAAAATTGACAACCATCTTATTATTTTTCCTTTTCATGTGTAGTTCAATGATATTTTGGACGTGATATTTTCATCACCAGCTACCATGGCAGCAATTGTGGCTTATTTCGTTGACCTCACACTCACTCATGGAGACAGTTCAATTAGAAGAGATAGAGGTCTACATTGGTGGGAAAAGTTCTGGTCTTTCAAAGGTGATCCGAGAAGTGAAGTGTTTTACTCTCTTGCATGGAATCTTAACAAGTACTTCCCATCCTTGTAGAAATTGGCTACTAAAGCTCGAAAACTTGTTCTTCTTTTTGTTTCTGACTAGAAAATGTAATGTTTGATGTATAGAATAGGTGGTGTTGTAGGGAAATCGTAGTAGGCTGCTTTGATTAAGCTAGTTGATTTTGTATGGAAATAAGCTCTCTTTTTCTTCTTAGCACTAGACCAGAACCTTACACATCTAACCTAATTATTGAATTATACAAACTAGGTAAGATGTAATGAGTTTGATTATAATAATTTAATATCTTAGATATAGACTCTTAATTGACTTTAAATATAGATTTTAATTAAATAAAAAGATAAACTATAATATTTTTTTTAAGTTAAGTAACTAATTCTTATTAGTAAGAAGTTGGAAATTGAGGTTAGTAAGATTTGACTACGTGACTCTCAATAGTGAGAGGCATTTTATTATTTTTTTTCATAATAAGTTAGAATTTGAGGGCCACGTGGTTGTTGAGCACATACATATTTTTAAAGTCATGTGACCATAACTTATTATGAAGAAAAATAATAAAATGCCTTTCATTGTTGAGAGTCACGGGCTCAAATCTCAATAACCTCAATTGTCAACTTCTTACTAACAAGAATTAGTTATTTACCTTAAAAAATTAAATTATTATAGTTTATCTTTTTATTTAATTAAAATCTATATTTAAAGTCAATTAAGAGTCTATATCTAAGATATTAAATTATTATAATCAAACTCATTACATCTTACCTAGTTTGTATAATTCAATAATTAGGTTATTCAAGGATGTGTAAGGTTCTGGTCTAGTGCTAAGAAGAAAAAGAGAGTTTATTTCCATACAAAATCAACTAGCTCAATCAAAGTAGCCTACTATTATTTCCCTACAACACCACCTATTCTATACATCAAACATTACATTTTCTAGTCAGAAACAAAAAGAACAACTTTTCAAGCGTTTTAGTAGCCAATTTCTAGAAGGATGGGAAGTACTTGTTAAGATTCCATGCAAGAGAGTAAAACTTTTCACTTCTCGGATCACCTTTGAAAGACTTGAACTTTTCCCACCAATGCAGGCCTCTATCTCTTCTAATTGAACTGTCTCCGTGAGTGAGTGTGAGGTCAAGGAAATAAGCCACAATTGCTGCCACGTAGCTGGTGATGAAAATATCACATCCAAAATATCATTGAACTGCACATGAAAAAGAAAAATAATAAGATGGTCATCAATTTTTTCTATATGGAGTTCAAGGGATGTGTGTATTTTACTGACATTGGAACATGTATGCACTGGACCATAACCAGCGGCCATCATGTACTCCCCGAAATACTGGGGAACAGATATGCCCAAAAAAAGAGAAGCCAAGTATGAATTTGGTTCCGAAGGCATTGAGGTTGCAGAATTGCAGAAGCCCCAACCCTGCAGAGGCTGCTCATATAACAAGAAGCAAAAGGTGCAGTCAAATATATCAGCCAACAACACTAGAATCGTAAATAGAGTTGGAGGATGCATGCACAACATCAATATTCTTATATCGGTTGATAAAGAAGCATACTTACCCACATAACAAAGAAGATACAGTACATGGCAGCAACATTGGGCATGGGGATAGAAGCAAAAAGAGCTCCAATTTTTCCTGAAGTTAAAAAAATAGCGTGAACTTGAGCACATGAATAATTCACCAAACAGGTTTCAAATTTTAATTGTCAACTGCAAGTCTAGCATACCGAATACGGAGAAAAACAGCATGAAACCAGCTGAGATGTAGATAACTCTTCTGCTTCCAACCCGGGTTAATGCCAAATATCCTGCATTTTCACTGCATAGAGATATCCCACTATAAGCATGAGTTAAACGCAACAGAAAAGAGGATCACAAAAACTTTCCCCCACTCACGGTGATGCTGTGGAACCACTAAGAGTGCCAAACATTCCACTCAGCAAAATTGCCAGCCCCTGCATCACAACCAACAGCATTTGAGTACTAGAAGTGTTGTGACGGAATAAAACTCTGTCAATGCTTATGATGCATTTTACCGGTCTCAAGCCCGGACAAAGGGAGGTTGGTACTAGGATTAGGAGAGCATCCCACCATCAAAATATTTTGTCATTTACAATCATATAAATCCTGATTTAAGATTCACGTCCTCAACATCATGTTTGGTACTAGGTAAGAGTAGTGTTGTTATTAGTTAGTTCAATACCTGCCATCCAACGCCCCTACTGAAAACCGAAGGAGGGATTGGTGTAGCACCTGAAAATCTTTGCACCGCAATCAATGTGCCTGTTGACTGAGTGTTCAAGAAAAACATAAGAGTCAGCAAACAATGAGAACTGAAAGCTACTCTCAGTAAGGCTAGCAATAGAACAGATTGATGACAAGCACTGCCACATAATAACATCCAAGAACAGACAACACTAAAGCTAATTTCAACCACAAGGGCACCTCAATCAAGGCAGCAAATGAAGCAGCCATCATTGCAAAAGCTTCACCGGCTTTAAATGTTGGGCTTCCCCATTGACATGGATACGGGACTCTTATCCTATAGTTAGAACAAAGCAAGAAGCAAGAAGATTAAATGATGAACTTAATTTTGAAATCATTAAGCAGGAGCAGCAGAGTTTAGTAGAGAGAGGCATCGACGACTAAAGAAACGATCATATGTGAAAATGTTTTCATACCAGGAAGAAGCACTAATAAGACCAGCACGATCGGTGCGACAATGGTATTGTGTAATTGTGGGACTGGTTTTGTAAGCTCCACCAACAGTCAGAATATGAGCATAAACCCATATGATTGCAATGGATATCAGTACCGAGAATTGGTGTATAAAGAACCTCTTCCCTTTGACAACGCGAGGGAGGTACTGCAACGATGTGAAATGAATTAAATTCTTTAATAGTAAAATTGTTGATTATTTTGTCAGCTAATAAAATGAAAAAAAGCCCGTGACTTGATATAAGGGCGATGAAATTTTAGTATAAATAAACTACCTGAGATAAGACTAATAGTATCAACTGCGGGAGTCCTATCTCGATGCATTTTGAGACCTACGAGAAAAAACAATTGAAAACACAACTTTGAATTGAAACAACATGTTCACTTATAATCCAACACTTACCTCCAGAAATCCAAAAAAGTAAAGCCCTAGACCAGAGAGAACAACAATTGGAGTAGCCGCTAAAGGACTGAAGAACCTAGTTCAACATTTGACATTCCAGTTAGGATAAGAAAAAAGACGGTCATTGAAAAAGTCCATGGTTGAAGCCTCACCTTACAACATTTCTCCAAAGACCACTGAAACCAATAATAATATGAAAGCTTGACGCAGCCATCAGAGCTCCCTGATGAACAAGACAACATAGCAATTGGATTCAAGAACGAGAAAAGCCATACATTTTTTCACTAAATTGGGCACACATCTTTACCTCACGTGGGTCAGTGATGAAGTTGTAACGATTTGCCAGGACTATGGATAGTGTAGGCACCACAAATGTAAAGGACCCGCCGATTACAGCAGGCAAACGAGTGCCAAAATAGGATTGGATCAATGTATTGATTCCAACAACAAATTGCAAGGTCTGGATTACCACAGCCTTTTCTTCCTGTTGAACATAGAAGCTAATTAATACTTAAATTGCAGACTATGCAATAAAGGTTTTATAAGAAGTAATCTATGTATTGAATAGAAGTAAGTAGAAGTTGCAAAACCAAAAAATCTTAGAGCAGCACCTCCCATCTGAGGAACGATGATAGATGGTATGAGAACGGTTGTTCCAAGCATGACAAGGTAATGCTGGAATCCCAAAAAAGCGCCTCGGCTGTAATCGAAGAAAAACGCATGATGCAACAACTAGTCAGTCCATGGTATTTTTGCAATATTTGCCCAAAAAAATTGTCTTTAAAAATCAATCTCATTAAATCAATCTACATAAAAACGGAGATCAACAACTTTATAAGATAATCAAATCCTTGCAAAAAATGTACTATGAAACAACATCGAATGCTTCTACTCATGAGCAGGGTGCATTTCATTCCACAAATAAATCAAAACGGCACATCAAACCGAAAAATTGCACTAAAAAATGCGCATCAGAAACAGAAACAATTAAACAAATATCGGAACACAACATCATCAAATAATTCTTCACATAAGCAGCATGCGTTTCATCAACAACCGATGAAACAAAAAACGTCTATTTCAACAAATGATACATCAAAAACGAAGAAACAGAGTTGAAAGCGCATCAAAAAAACGCGAAAGAATACGTTGAAGAAAATCAGAAAATCGGAGCGTACGCCATTTCGGTGGACTGTTGATGCAGCACTCGACGCCGGGGAGCTGCTCCTCGACAGGTTGAGGTTGGAAGTCGTCCTGCTTCGCACCGGCTCCTCTTCCTCCCCGGCCATTTTTCTCACAGAGTTCTCAACTCCGGCGACAAAGAGTTCACAAGTTTGAGGAAGGAGGAAACGTCTTTCCCGGCAATCTTGCACCCTCTTCAAACGTTCTCCTCTTTTTAACTCTTCTGCCCTTTTAAAGTCCTGTTAAAATAAATTTCTTAATTAATGTTGTTAATGACATCTTTGTTATATTTAAGTCTCTCATCAAATCTCATATTCAATAAACCTTAGAAATGAAACATTTGGGTCTTAAATATAATAACTTAATTAACCAAAACATTAATTTACAAAATTGGTCTATTTATTAATTAATTAACACTTAATAATATTACATAACCATTTTTTTATACTATACCGTATTAGATCATAGATAAGTATGAGATTTTTGAAAAATCTAATATGTATCAAAAACTCTAATATGTACGAGATTTATACATAATAAATTAATTTAAAAATAAATATAAAAAGAATTTTATATGCATGAGCTACAACCTTTCTACTCGTGTTATGCCCTACAAGAGCTACACTTTTCTTGCACCCTCTTTAAAGGTCTCTTTGACTCTTTTGCCCTTCTAAAGTCTTATTAAACTAAAATTCTTAATTAATTTCATTAATTCCTATCAAACCTCTTATTAAATAAACCTTAGAAATGAAACGTTTGGGTCTTAAATATAATACCTTAATTAACCAAAGCATTAGATTAAAAATTAAGTTTATTTATTAGATAATTAACACTTAATAGTGTTACATAACATTTTTTATACTGGACCGTATTTGGTGATAGATAATTATGGGATCTTTGAAAAATCTAGTATGTATCAAAAGCTCGATATGTATGAAAATCAATACATAAATTAAATTACTAATAAATATAAGAAGAGTTTTATATGCATGAGCTACAACCTCTTAAGGCTCGTATTATAGCCTACATGAGCTACACTTTTCTTGCACCCTCTTCAAATGCTCACCTTAGTTTGAAGGAGTATTAGTGCGATCCATATATATCTTCATGCCGCTTATTTTCTTCTTCATGAAATCCGAAAAAATACACGTACTTATATAATAGGTTTAGGAAAAAGGCTTATATCATATATTTCTGGAGCTTTAGTTCAAAAACCAACAAGGGATCTCATCCTTTTAGTTTTATTAAACATGTGTAGAAAACACGGCTAAATGGCCTGACATCGGATGGATCCGATAAAACACCGCCGATGTCGTCCTACGTCTAAAACACGATTAAACTCTACACACTAGGGAGTCAAGTAGAGAGGGCAGTCCTACGGACATGTGGTCCAAGCTCCAAGCCCATTGACACATCTACAACGAGCTCGAACTCCGTAACCTATATCGAAATCCAATGCTAAGTAAAATACCGATGTCTCTATATGATACATGTTCGTGGTGTGTGCTCATATCATCGATACATCATAATAAAGAAAACAGTGCTAACAAGCCTACAACTAAACACTTGGCACACAAATCGGCACATAATAATAAATAATAAACAAATAAATACACTCCTAGATGATTAGGTAAATAATAAATACATGAACATAAATAGTACTCTAATAAAATAATAATAATATAATTATACTATATAAATACACAACTAAATACGAGTAAATCATATATGCTCGTGTTAGTAAATATATAAATAATTATATAAACTAACAAACAATTAATTAAATAAATCACTAGATAAATAAATAAATAAATGAATAATATTAATTAATCATGAAAAATTATAATATAAATATCAAATATACGAGCATACGACTAAATACGTATAAATAATAACATGAGTAAGAAAATAATTAATAATCAATCAATTAGTTAAATAAAATAAGATAAACATGAACAAAATTAATATCTAAAATAAATACATTATCAATAACAATAATTAGTCACATAATCATTCATCATAGTTAACAAATATATAAATAATAAGAAATGGACAATCATGAATAATATAAATAAATAAATAAAATAATTAATAAATAAAGAAAAATACTCATAACATCAAATCGTGCTAAATCATGTGAATATGAATCTAAACTAATTTATGAGGTTTCGAATTACCAAAATCGATCAAGAAACAACCAAAAAACAGGCTAAAAATGAGCTGAACCGGACCGAACCGAAGAGAGTTGAACCAGATCGAGTTGGGCCTAGTCAACTTGGTCTGGGTTAAATAACCTGTTTAGCTGGGTTGGCTGGGCTGGTCTGGACTAATAGGCACGGACACAGGCTCGGATTGGCGGACTCTGCCACGGCCAGGCGATCGCAAACAAGGGCAGACGGATGTGACACGGGCAAACGGACGTGAACATGAGCAAACATGCCGGCCAGGGGGTAGCGGAGCCTGTCGTTGGAAAATGCTAACGACGGCGTGACTGTGGTCGCAGGCGATTGGGATCGATAGGGGGTGTCAAGGTGGAGGTGCTGGTGGAGACAATCGGCGGCGTTTGGCCACTGGCTGGCTGGAAAAAGGTCGGAAAGGTGCGGTCTTGCCGCCAGGTGCAGCGACTTTGCCGAAGGCAAATTGGGGCCATGGCTGAGGTCAGTGTTGGTCTCAAACAAAAGATCTCAGCAAGGGGAAGCTATTGGGGGTGGTCTTCTTTGTTAGAAGATACTCGCCGGTGTCGGAAAATGGCCTGAAAGGGTGGCGGCGGTGACAGAAAATGACTCCAAAAACACTATCTCTGGGTGCGACCACAGTAGCGCCGGTAGTGATGGTGGGTACAAACTGATAGCTAGCCTCGAGATGGCCATGGGGGTGACGGTCTGGCTGCGAGCTGAAGTGGTGGCGACGATAATGGTAGAAAACTCCAAAAATCAATGGAAATATTTGAAATATCAATGGGAGAAAACTAGGATTGATGTGGACAGCTCAGATCTTGCGGTCTAAACCTAGTTTTCTACCATTATCGTCGCACCTATGGGTATATGCAATATACATATGGACGGAAAGCTTGGATCAAGACTGTCCAAAGTCGAAACTGACTTAAGTCCTAAAAGGGACTCTATAGGCGAGAATTGAGGCAAGAAGGCTAAATGGGCCTTGAACCCTGAACTCAATCAAGCTGGGCCCATAGGGGCACAATCTAGTGGTCCGAAATTCCTATGCTACATGCAAATGAAATACCCATAAAATCCCAAACGGATACTAAATACAATAACGACCTAAATCTAGGCCTACAACTTTGGCTAACTCATAAAAAAATCATTTGTATACCTCGTGTATACACTGATAACTCATGTTTGTCGAGCATACTCAACTACCATAACATGCTCATGTGGCCATCTGAGCCCCATACTTATATTCTGAAAATTGGTCTAGCTCGAGCTCGCTCGAACCGACTCGAGACTAGCCCGAACCAGGCAAAACTACAATCAGGTAAAACCCTAACCCAAAGTTGGGTTTTACAAAATAAACCTTATAAATGAAACATTTGGGTCTTAAATATAATACCTTGATTAACCAAAGCATTAAATTACAAAATAGGTCTATTTATTAATTAATTAACACTTAATAGTGTTACATAATAGTTTTTTTATACTAGACCGTATTGGGTCATAGATAATATGAGATCTTTGAAAAATCTGGTATGTATTGAAAACTCGATATGTATGAGATCCATACGTAATAAATTAATTTAATAATAAATAAAAAAAGAGTTTTATATACATGAGCTACAACCTTTTACGACTAGTACTAAAGCCTACATGAGCTACACTTTTCTTGCACCCTCTTCAAACATTCTCCTCTTTGACTCTTCAGGCCTTCCCAACTTGTACTAAACTAAAACTCTTAATTCTTGTCGTTAATTACATCTTTCTTATATTAGAGTTGTAAAACCCGGGCTATCCACTTGAGGGTTTTTATTGTCGATTTGGTTGTTACTTAAATCGGGTTAGTAGGGTTCTGCTCTTCTTGCCGTGGTTCGTATGTGGTATGGTATAAATTGCCCGTCCTTAGTCTCCTTCATCGCTCGGTACGCTTGTTTGGATGCAGCACACCCGGCTTTTTCATGTTTGGTCTAATTTGATCGTATATAGTTAGATGTTAGGATCATGTCCTTCGCGTGTCTTTTGTGTGCTTGGCGTGTGTTTGATAACCTTTCGGACCGTCCTAACCCCTTGTTGGGATCTGCAATGCAATTCCCGAGTGGGCCCGATTGCTTTAAGGTAAAAACCCTAAATTTTTGGGTTTTGAGATAACCCAACCCATACTTTTTAGCTAACCCAACCTATATATCCTTATCTATCCAATCCATACCTCTATAGGTATGGCACCCATACCTCTATAGGTATGGCACCCATACCTCTACAGGTATGGCACCCATACCTCTATAGGTATGGCACCCATACCTCTACAGGTATGACACCCATACCTCTGTGACATCACCAAACCAACTCATACCTCTATAGGTATGACACCCATACCTATGACATCACTAAACCAACCATCATTTTTCTATAAAATCCACCCCTTCCCTCAACTTTTCACCATTTCTCCTTCCCTCATCACCTCCAACCACTTTCTTCTACTCTCCTTGGCCTTATTCTTCCTCCTTGGAGCTCTAAGCAACCCCCTCCATGTTCCTAGCATACTTGGCTGGCTTTGAGGTTGGATGCCTCAAAAGACCTCCCCGTGGTCTTCGCTCATTAGCATCAGGTTTGGGCTACCACTTTTGCTCGTTGTTTGATGTGTATTGCTTGTATGATTCCACAAATTTATTTTTACTCTTTGACCTTGTAGGATCTGTTAATGCACAAAATACCATATTTTGATGGTAACTTTACGAGTTCTTGGTAAAATTTTAATCCTAATATAACCACCAAATAATCATGAACAGAACCCATAAGTACACCTTGTATTTCCTGTGTGTTTATGACTATCAGCTTGATCTGGGATTGTGTGATATATTTTAAACCACGAATTTTAAACTAATAAACTCTTGTAAAATTATATGATACTGCACTAATTTTATAATTTAAATATGCAAATTTTTGGAATGGTTAAAAATCATTTAGATATGTTTTAGAAGTGTTTACCGGGATAGTGTAAAGATGCTGGGTGAAAACCGTAGTTTTTCACTCCAATTGTAAATTACCTTAAAATAGGTTAACGGTATTGGATTTAAGTAAAACATGGGCCACACCTTACCCTATCTCTCAGTAGCACCATGACCAATTTTAGGACTATTTGGGTAGGTTACCAACTTTATTTGTGAATTTTAAATTTGTTAGGGTCCAGATAGCTCTAGAAACAGCCCATCTAGTGACCTAACTTGTAAAATCTACTTAGGACCATTTATAATGTAAATTTGAACTAAAACTTACTGGGCTCAAGCTCAGTGTGTGAGCTAACTAGGCCCACTGACCCAAGCCCATTTGGAGTCCTCTAGCCTATGAACCAATAGTTACAAAATTGGTGCACAGCCTAGGAACACTGTTCCAGCACCTTAGGGCCGAACTTAACTGGTCTTATTCCCCTTGATTGGCCCATGGGCCAGCCATAGTGGAATTTACCTACAAACCTTAGAGTGTAGGAGACAACCCATCTAAATTGCAGCCCATTTAGACATTGTTAGGCCCATCCAAAAAATCATATGGTAAGCCCTGATTCCCTAGAATTGATCAAAACTCACTGAATGAACATGAAATCAAAACCTTAATTAAGTTACCTAATAAGGCTGAACACTTCACTTAGGACCTAATGAAGATAATTAAGTGATGGTTAAGTGTTGAGCTTGTGTGGAGGCTTTGCCTCATTTTGCGTGCATATGTGACCCAATTCTTATTCGGTTTCATCTCCATGCAAGGTATCGTGGGTGAGCCCACCAACTAGAATACGAAGCTCTACTCACCTAGGTCCGTAGGACTCTCCTTTGCTTGATCTCTGCTTGACTCCCTGCGTGTTGAGTTTAACCGTGTTTTAGACATAGGACGGCATTGGCGGTGTTCTTTCGTATCCCTCTGATGTAGGGCCATTTAGTTGTATTTTCTACACATGTTTAATAAAACTATAAGGATCAAACCCCTTGTTGGTTTTCGAACTAAAGCTCTAGAAATATATGACATAAGCCTCTTCCCTAACCCTATTATATAAGTACACGTATTTTTAGGGATTTCACGAATAAGAAAGTGAGCAGTATGGAGATATGTATGGACCGCACTAGTGCTCCTTCAAACCTTGAGGTAGTACGGTGTATGAAGGTACTGCGTAACGCATCACATTTTCAGAATTTGTGGCACTAACTTTACTGTTACTTTTGCCACTCGAGTACCGTGGTGGGCGTAATGTGGACGATGTGAGGGCGTAAGCGTTGTATGTATGAATATGAATATTAATCGTGCATGCGAGCCGGCATTTTAATTTATGTATGGTTTTCATACATATCAAGCTTTTGATACATACTAGATTTTTCAAATATCTCATATTATCTGTTACCCAATACTGTCTAGTATAAAAAACTGTTATGTAACACTATTAAGTGTTAATTAATTAATAAATAGACCTATTTTGTAATTTAATGCTTTGGTTAATCAAGGTATTATATTTAAGACCCAAACGTTTCATTTGTAAGGTTTATTCTGTAAAACCAAACTTTGGGTTAGGGTTTTACCTGATTGTAGTTTTGCCTGGTTCGGGCTAGTCTCGAGTCAGTTCTAAGGAGGTCGAGCTAGACCAATTTCATAATATAAATATGGGGCTCAGATGGCCACATGAGCATATTATGGTGGTTGAGTATGCTCGATAAACACGAGTTATCAGTGTATACATGAGGTATACAAATATGATTTTTCGATGAGTTAGCCAAGGTTGTAGGCCTAGATCTAGGTCATTATTGTATTTAGTATCCGTTTGGGATTTTATGGGTATTTCATTTGCATGTAGCATAGGAATTTCGGACCACTTGTGCCCCCATGGGCCCAGCTTGATTGAGTTCAGGGTTCAAGGCCCATTTAGCTTTCTTGCTTCAATTCTCGCCTATAGAGTCACTTTTATGACTTGAGTCAATTTCGATTTAGACGGTCTCGATCCAAGCTTTCCGTCCATATGTATATTGCATATACCCATCCGGGTTGCACTGAATCGGCCGATTCCGTGCGGATTCCGACCAATTTAAAATACCCTAGGTATGATTTTTCTTAAATTATTTAAGCATGGGTAAAATGGTAATTTAGATTTTAAAAACCTAAAATCAAACTTGCTCCCCCACACCGCCGCCGCCGTCCCATTTTCGCCCTCCGTCATGCATCCCCGACTCACGGGTTCGCCTGCCAACCTCGCAACGTCACCGCCGACGTGTGGCCGGACCGAATCGGGTTGTGACGCACGAATCGCCGCAGACTCCGGCCGCCGACTGTTCGTCCGACCGGGCTGCCAACATCCTCCGACATCGCCGCCGCGAGACTCGCCGCCGACCGGGCCGCTGGAGGCGGTGGGGTAAAGAGCGGAGGGTGGCATTCTCGTAATTAAAAGTTGACTCGAGTCTAACTCGAGTTAAAAATAATAATTAATTCTAAATAATTTTAAAAATCTTAAAAAATATTTAAAAATATCATAAACTATAATACACAGAATAATATCAAAATAACATCAATACCTAATCTTAATATATTTATATTATGAATTGTCAAATTATTATATATGACCGATTAAACTAATTTGGACCGATTCAACTGAACCGATTCCTGGCCGATTCAGACTGATTCTGATTCCGATTCCGACTCCCTAGAAAACCGATTCCGATTCCGATTCCGATTCATGCAACCATGATACCTATAGGTGGGTCCCACTAGACCATGAGTTGTCAGACATTCCGATCATGCCATATGGCAAGATCTGAGCTGTCCACGTCAATCCTAGTTTTCTCCCATTGATTTTTACAGTTTTCTACCATTATCGCTGCCACCACTTCGGCTCGCCGCCCGCAAGTCTCTAGCTTGCCCCAGGCTGCCAGACCATCACCCCCATGGCCGTCCCTCAGCCAGTTATCGGTTCGTACCCACCATCACTACCGGTGCTGCTGTGGTCGAACCCAGAGACAGTGTTTTTGGAGTAGTTTTCTGTCACCACCACCACCCTTTCAGGCCATTTCCCGACACAGGCGAGTATCTTCCAACAAAGCAGACCACCCTCGATAGCTTCCCCTTGCTGAGATCTTTTGTTTGAGACTGACACTGACCTACGCCATGGCCCCAATCGCCTTCGGCAAAGTCGCTGCACCTGGCGGCGAAACCGCACCTTTTCAACCATTTTCCAGCTAGCTAGTGGCCAAACGCCGCCGATCGTCTCCACTAGCACCTCCACCATGACACCCCTATCGATCCCAATTGGCGGCGACCACAGTCACGCTGCCGTCAGCATTTTCTAGTGACATGCTCCGCTACCCCCCCCCCCACCCGCGGCTGGCCTGTTTGCCCATGTCGCGTCCGTCTGCCCTTGTTTGAGCACGCCTGGCAGTGGCAGAGTCTGCCAGTCCGAGCCCGTGTCCATGCCTATTAGTCTAGACCAGCTCAGCCAACCGAGCCCAACAGGTTATTTAACCCCCAGACCAAGTTGACTAGGCCCAACTCGATCAGGTTCAACTCTCTTCGGTTGGGTCTTGTTCAGTTCATGTTTAGCATGTTTTTGGTTGTTTCTTGATCGATTTCGGTAATTCGAAATCTCATAAATTAGTTTAGATTCATATTCACATGATTTAGCATGTTTGGATGTTATAAGTATTTTTCTTTATTTATTAATTATTTTATTTATTTATTCATGATTATTTATTTCTTATTATTTATATATTTGCTAACTATGATGAATGATTTTGTGACTAATTATTGTTATTGATAATGTATTTATTTTTATATATTATTTGTTCCGTTCATCTATTTTATTTAACTAATTGATTGATTATTAATTATTTTCTTACTCATGTTATTATTTATATGTATTTAGTCGTATGCACCTATATTTGATATTTATATTATAATTATTCATGATTAATTAATATTAGTAATTTATTTATTTATTTATCTAGTGATTTATGTAATTAATTGTTTGTTTTTTTATTTAATTATTTATATATTTACTAACACAAGTATATATGATTTACTCGTGTTTAGTTGTGTATTTATATAGTATAATTATATTATTATTTTTTGATTAGAGTATTATTTATGTTCATGTATTTATTATTTACCTAATTATCTAGTAGTGTATTTATTTGTTTATTATTTATTATTATGTCCCGATTTGTTTGCCAGGTGTTTAGTTTTAGGCTTGTTAGCATTGTTTTCTTTATTATGATGTATTGATGATATGATCACACACCCCGAGCATGTATCATATAGAGACATCAGTATTTTACTTAGCATTGGATTTTGATATAGGTTACAGAGTTCGAGCTCGCTGTAGATGTGTCAATGGGCTTGGAGCTTAGACCACATGTCTGTAAGATCGTCCCTCTCTACTTGACTCCCAGTGTGTAGAGTTTAATCGTGTTTTAGACGTAGGATGACATCGGCGGTGTTTTATTAGATCCATCCGATGTCAGACCATTTAGCCGTATTTTCTACACATGTTTAATAAAACTACAAGGATGAGATCCCTTGTTGGTTTTTGAACTAAAGCTCCAGAAATATATGATATAAACCTTTTTCCTAAACCTATTATATAAGTACGTGCATTTTTACCGATTTCATGAATAAGAGAATGAGCGGCATGGAGATATATATGGACCGCACTAGTACTCCTCCAAACCCTGAGGTAGTACAGTATATGAGGGGACTGCGTAATGCAACACATTTCTGAAATTTGTGGCACTAACTTAACTGTTCTTTTTGCCACTCAAGTATCGTGGTGGGTGAAATATGGAAGATGTGAGGGCGTAAGCGTTGTATGTATGAATATGAACATTGGTTGTGCATGTGAGCCGGCACTTGCTTAAGTATATTTGCTTACCGCCCAGTGTGAGGCAATCTTGAAGTTTCATAAGTTTTTGTGGATAATGGAATATCCATTTGCCAGATTATATTAGTTATTTTTGGACCTGTAACACTCGTTACTGACGTTTTTCATATAATATATGTAGGTCTTATAAATTTTGAGTAGACTTTGGTGGAAGGGCAATAAATGCTACACATACTTGAACTCAACGCATTTATTTCTTTTCTTACTTTTACTTAGGTCTTCCATTCTCATGACGCCAAGTGGGTTGTTTTAATCTATTTTATCGATCTGAGTCTCTCCGACCAACAACTTTAAATATGAGTCGACTCAACCGTAACATTTCTAATTCGGTTTTTAGGTGAATTGAAATCGGGGTGTTACAATTACAATACCAAATTTCTCAAAGATCCCATACTTATCTATGACCCAATACGGTTCAGTATAAAAAAATTGTTATGTAACACTACTAAGTGTTAATTAATTAATAAATATACCTATTTTGTAATTTAATGCTTTGGTTAATTAAGGTATTATATTTAAGACTCAAACGTTTCATTTTAAGGTTTATTTAATAAGAGGTTTGATAGGAGACTTTAATATAAGAAAGATGTAATTAATGACAAGAATTGAGAGTTTTAGTTTAATAAGAGTTGGGAAGAGCAGAAGAATCAAAGAAGAGAACGTTTGAAGAGGTTGCAAGAAAAGTGTAGCTTATGTAGGCGATAATATTAGCCATAAGAGGTTGTTGCTCATGCATATAAAACTCTTCTTATATTTATTATTAAATTAATTATTACGTATGGGTCTTATATATATCGAATTTTTGATACATACCTGATTTTTCAAAGATCCCATACATAACCCAACATGGTCCTATATAAGAAGAAACTATTATGTAACACTATTAAGTGTTAATTAATTAATAAATAGACCTATTTTATAATTTAATGTTTTAGTTAATTAAGGTATTATATTTAATACCCAAACGTTTCATTTCTAAGGTTCATCCAATAAGAGGTTTGATGGGTGACTCTAATATAAGAAAGATGTAATTAACAAAAAGAATTAAGAGTTTTAATTTAGTACGAGTTGAGAAGGGCAGAAGAGTCAAAGAGGTGAGCATTTGAAAAGGGTGCAAGAAAAGTGTAGCTCATATAGGCTATAATACAAGCCGTAAGAGGTTGTAGCTCATGCATATAAAACTCTTCTTATATTTATTAGTAATTTAATTTATATGTATGGTTTTCATACATATCGAGCTTTTGATACATACTAGATTTTTCAAAGATCCCATAATTATCTATCACCAAATACGGTCCAGTATAAAAAATGTTATGTAACACTATTAAGTGTTAATTATCTAATAAATAAACCTATTTTTTAATTTAATGCTTTGGTTAATTAAGGTATTATATTTAATACCCAAACGTTTCATTTCTAAGGTTTATTTAATAAGAGGTTTTATGGGAATTAACGATATTAATTAAGAATTTTAGTTTAATAAGACTTTAGAAGGGCAAAAGAGTTAAAAGACCTTTGAAGAGGGTGCAAGAAAAGTGTAGCTCTTGTAGGGTATAACACGAGCCGTAAGAGGTTGTAGCTCATGCATATAAAATTCTTTTTATATTTATTATTAAATTAATTTATTCTGTATAAATCTCGTACATATTAGAGTTTTTGATACATATTAGATTTTTCAAAAATCTCGTACTTATCTATGATCCAATACGGTATAGTATAAAAAAACGGTTATGTAACATTATTAAGTGTTAAATAATTAATAATAGACCAATTTTGTAAATTAATGTTTTGGTTAATTAAGTTATTATATTTAAGACCCGAATGTTTCATTTCTAAGGTTTATTGAATATGAGATTTGATGAGAGACTTAAATATAACAAAGATGTCATTAACAACATTAATTAAGAAATTTATTTTAACAGGACTTTAAAAGGGCAGAAGAGTTAAAAAGAGGAGAACGTTTGAAGAGGGTGCAAGATTGCCGGGAAAGACGTTTCCTCCTTCCTCAAACTTGTGAACTCTTTGTCGCCGGAGTTGAGAAGTCTGTGAAAAATGGCCGGGGGAGGAAGAGGAGCCGGTGCGAAGCAGGACGAGTTCCAACCTCAACCTGTCGAGGAGCAGCTCCCCGGCGTCGAGTGCTGCATCAACAGTCCACCGAAATGGCGTACGCTCTGATTTTCTGATTTTCTTCAACGTATTCTTTCGCGTTTTTTTGATGCGCTTTCAACTCTGTTTCTTCGTTTTTGATGTATCATTTGTTGAAATAGACGTTTTTTGTTTCATCGGTTGTTGATGAAACGCATGCTGCTTATGTGAAGAATTATTTGATCATGTTGTGTTCCGATATTTGTTTAATTGTTTCTGTTTCTGATGCGCATTTTTTTAGTGCAATTTTTCGGTTTGATGTGCCGTTTTGATTTATTTGTGGAATGAAATGCACACTGCTCATGAGTAGAAGCATTCGATGTTGTTTCATAGTACATTTTTTGCAAGGATTTGATTATCTTATAAATTTTTTGATCTCCGTTTTTATGTAGATTGATTGTTCTTAGTATTTGTTAATGAGATTGATTTTTAAAGACAATCTTTTTTTTGGTAAATATTGCAAAAATACTATGGACTGACTAGTTGTTTTTTTGGCAAATATTGCGAAAATACTCTGTTCTTTCTGAGTTTGAAATCGCTGTTTTTTTCATGGATTGTCAATGAAATGCATGCTGCTTATGTGAAGAAGTAATATTTGACGATTTTGTGTTAGACTACTGGTCTCTGTTTCTGATGCATGTTTTTACAGTGCTTCTTCGATTATAGGCGTGCATTTTGTTTGATATGTTGGTGAAATTCACTGCTCAGTGCATATTCTACAAGGAAGGATTTGATGATCTCGCATGTTGATTTCTGTTCTTATTTAGAGTGATTTTTCTTAATTACCTGCATTTTTTACTGAGATTGATTGTTTATTACTAATGTAAAAGCACTTTTGACAATCTTAGCTTTTTTTTGTCATATATGGTAAAAGAAGTATTGACTGGCTAATTGTTCATGTGCAAATTGATTGTTCTTAATTCTGTGCACTCTGATCAGTTGAGATTGATTGTTTATTACTAAAAAGAAAGTTCTTTTGAGAATTTTTTTTATCAAATTTTGTAAAAGTGGTATGGATTGTGTTCATATGCAAATTGTTCTTAATTCTCTGCACTCTCTGTTGAGATTGATTGTCTATTACTAAAAAGAAAGTTCTTTTGATAATCTAGTGTGTGTGTGTTGTGTGTTTGTTGTTGTCAAATATTGCAAAATTGGTAAGGACTGCTAGTTGTTCGTGCATTTTTCTTCAACTACAGCGGAGGCGTTTGTTTTAGGATTCCAGCATTACCTTGTCATGCTTGGAACAACTGTTCTAATCCCATCTATCATCGTTCCTCAGATGGGAGGTGGCGCTGTAAGTTTTTTTGTTTTGCAACTTCTCATGCAGGCTTTTATTGCATAGTCTGCAATTTGAGTGTTAATTAGCTTCTATGTTCTATAGGAAGAAAAGGCCAAGGTGATCCAGACATTGCTCTTTGTTGCTGGAATCAATACATTGCTCCAATCGTACTTTGGCACTCGTTTACCTACTGTTATCGGTGGGTCATTTACTTTTGTGGTGCCTACATTATCCATAGTCCTAGCAAATCGTTACAGCTACATTGTTGATCCTTACGAGGTAAAGATTTATGTACAATTTAGTGAAAAAAGTGTATATCTTTTCTTGCTCCTGAATCTCATTTATATATTATCTTGTTCATAGAGATTTCAACAAACCATGAAAGGAGTTCAGGGGGCTCTGATAATTGCATCAAGTTTTCAGATTATTATTGGCTTTAGTGGTCTTTGGAGAAATGTCATAAGGTGAAGCTTCAACATGGTCTGATTTGATGAACGTCTTTTTCTTCTCCTTACTGTTATGTCAAATGTTGAACTAGGTTCTTGAGTCCTTTATCAGCAACCCCAATTGTTGCTCTCTCTGGTCTGGGGCTTTACATTTTTGGATTTCCAGCGGTTAGTCTTATATAAGTGATTATGCTGTCTAAAGTTCTAAGTTCTGTTTCAGTTCAAAGGCCTGTTTTCAATTGTTTTTTTATCTTTTAGGTCGCAAAGTGCATTGAGATTGGACTCCCGCAGTTGATACTATTGGTCTTCTTATCTCAGGTAGTTTATGCTAATTTCGTTGCTCTTAGATCAAGTCACAGTAAGGCCTATGCCTTCTATATTGGTATTTTGTTGATCTTTTCTTCTTTTTATTTAGTTGACAACATAATCAACCATTCGACTATTTAAGAATCTAATTCATTTCAAATCTTTGCAGTACCTCCCTCACGTCCTCAAAGGAAATAGATTCTTTATAGAGCGATCCTCAGTACTGTTATCCATTGCAATCATATGGGTTTATGCTTGCATTCTGACTGTTGGTGGAGCTTACAGAAACAGTCCCACACTTACACAATTTCATTGTCGCACCGATCACGCTGGTCTCATTAGTGCTTCTCCCTGGTATGAAAACCCTTTCACATATGATCATTTCTTTAATCGACGCCTCTTTCAAATAAACTCTGCTCCTGCTTTATGATTTCAAAATTAAGTTCATCTTTCAATCTTCTTGCTTCTTGCTTTGTTCCAACTACAGGATAAGAGTCCCGTATCCATTTCAATGGGGAAGCCCAACATTTAAAGCTGGTGAAGCTTTTGCAATGATGGCTGCTTCATTTGCTGCCTTGATTGAGGTATCCTTGTGGTGAAAATTAGCTAGTATTATTTGTTTATGGATGTTATTATGTCCAAGTGCTTGTAATCACTGGGTTTAATAGCTAGCCATACTGACAATAGCTTGCAGTTGTCATTGTCTAGTCATTTGATCATAAGAATTGATTATACTGTTTTTGCATTTTAATTTTGTAGAAGGCAAGAAAAATATGGCACAAACTTTGTTTTCCCATACTCTTAAACTAAATGTGGCTGATAGTATTTTACATTTCTTTGTTGAAGTCCCAGAT
>JAURVB010005430.1:0-13140 GCA_033002965.1 Piper betle
AATTAGAGTTATGGGAGAAAACGCTCACAAATTAGTAACATACATTCCATCAACCCAAGGAGCGAGTTTTACATCCTCAACAGAGAATAGCGAATTCAAGTGTCTGATATTTTCACGATAAGCAAATATCTTGAATAGAGATAATGAATATGAACATTATGTATTTTGACAACAAATTGAACAACATGTACAGAAAATGGAGAAACAACATAATGGTAAGCTTTCAGAGATCTTAGGGACATTGTAAAAAAAATAATATTTGTTAAAACCTAAATTTAAATAGCAGGTGCATTACTTCAAATAATGACTCAACAGCAGTTTGTCCTACTTTCTAACATTACTTTGTCAAGAACGCCCAGCCCAACAATAGTACACTCAGAGAAAGCCTTTTTGGGTCGTACTCAGATAAAAAAATAAGCAAAATGAAATATTTGATTGTATGAAACAATACGACAAATATGCAGTAGAAGTTGGGGAATATTTATAACAATCTCCTGCCCTGTTAACTGCTATAAAATGCTTTAACCTGTGTAGATTCAGCCAAAAGAAATATTTATCCAAGTCATGAGTACTTCCGACGTAAAATATAAAAACTTCTTAAGGCAAAGTGAGGCAAGGTAAAATAACCTGTAAATAATTTTTATGAGGTTCTTTCCACGGGCAATTATGTACCAATTTATTTAAATCATTGTCCAGCAATGATATGGCAAACTTCACCAGCTCCATCTGCATTTGTAGACAGAATACAAAAAAAACATATACAAACAATCGCCCTTCTTTCAACAGTTAATATAAAGTAGAATAGAATAGGGCTCTAAATTAGATGCCTTTTCTTTCCCTGAAAACAAGCAGACTTCAATACCCTGTACATGTGAATTGCCGTGAATAATATTGAAGTAGCATTATGAAAACTATAAAATATCATAAATGAGAGCGAATAACAAACAGTTTGAACAATAAAAGCACAAAGAGACTGTTAGGTCTTGCTGCCAAACATGTTCATATATTTGTCCTTGTCAAGCGGATTGTAGAAGGCCATCTCCATAAGGAAGGCAGACACTAGCCTCGATGTTCTCCTCAAAGCAGAATAATTCACAAATGGATACTGGTCAAATATGCGTCCAGAATATAATGGACACATCCTGCCATATTGCTTGTGATGCAATTTGCAAAATTCTATCTCATAACAAATTAGGAGTAACTCTAACTCCTAGCAATGATGCATTAGCAATTATAATGCTTGTTAGACAGTGATCATTACGGGGATTGTCAAACATTGACCGCAAGCTAATTAACCAGGACCGGTGAGGTCAAGTCAGCTTTAAAGCAAATAGCATGAGGTGTAAACTATGCCAAATCTAAACCCAAATATCACCATTCTCATCCACCGCGCATAATGGTTATGACTGGAAAAACTAGGATCCTAGTATGACCATACTCTTGATTAAATCACATAGCTTTACATCTCCTGTGTACCTCTGTTCATGTCTTTTTTTACCTACTCATATAAGCTTTTGCCCAACACATACTATATCTCATCATTATTGAATCGAAGTTTTTAACAAGGAAAACTACTAAAAACCATAAATAATTTTCCACAGATTTCAAGCTGAATTAATACATCCAACTACTCTGAAATAGTTTATCTTTGTATAAGTTTCCCCTGTGGGGAGGTTTAATAAAATTTTATCTTATCCAAAAAGAAAGACTACTCTGAAATAATAACATTCACGTTATGATCCCTTTTAGTTATACCATGCAGCTTTAGCATTTCCACTTTTTAGTTGTCAATTGTCAATCATTAAGACTTCTCCTAGTAGTCTAACATTCAAATATACTGAACATTAAGAGCGAACTCATCGATCTCAAGGAAGAAAAGGAAGAATATTCTATAATAACCTAGATTTAAACTGACTAACAAAAAAATCCTTTCTAAACATTGGAGCTCTTTGCACAAGTTCTTTAACTTAAGCTCATCATTTATAACTAAACATATATAACCTTCTGCCTCCAAGGTATTGTCGAATTACACTTCTTAGAAATTATTATATCAATTGTCTCAACTAATAAATAACTTTTATTTTGAAAAAAAAATCTAGTAGAAATCTAAAACATATCATTAAAAATGATAAACATGTGGAGTAATATTCTCTTTCACACTTTCACACAATTCCATATTATGAAACCTGCACCTATTTATTTCTAAACAAAATTTTAAAATACACCAAAAGATTCAATAACAAATTGCTCATTCAACAACTGTAGCAGCAAACATTTCACAAACCCAAGAGGCCCCAAGTTATTAGGTGGGTCTAAGATATTAGTGCTTTTTATGTGCAGGTTCTCCATTTAACAGCAGGAAACTTCTAGCCAACTTTATTTGGTGCCAAATAAATCAAAGAAAAGACATAGAAAAATAAAATTAAAAAGGATGCTAACCAAACACGAAGAAAATGTTGAAGAAATGCTGGAGACCTAAATAATATATATATATATTCCAACAATATATCTGGAACAGGAGATACCTTTTTGCAAGGATGGTGCTAAGTTCAAATTTCAATCTTGCATCATGTTCCTCAATGCGTGTCTGTTGATAAGACATGTAAAGGTCCCTGCATGCAATATCATTAATCATCAACAAAATTAGGCACTTACAGGAAAAACATCAATTTAAAAAGTCTTAGACAAAAATTCAGGCAGATTCATCTTGTTCTAATTTCACACAAGTCATAAGTCATTCCTTTCTTAACTGTACAGTCAAGCCTAATGCCTTGCAGCAAACCTTATTTCATGTACAAGATGCATAAGCCTTGAAGGATCTTTGTGATTCCAATCACCTAGGCTGCTGTTGCTTTTGTGTTGGCCACTCTCTCCTTCACTAATCACGAGAAAAGGATGAAAATCTGCATCATCTTCTTCCAACATTATGTCTAGAGGAGCCAACAGGAAGAGTGCATTGTACATTACATCAACTGTAAAAAAATATAGAAGCTTAGCATCAGAAGAAATACACGTGCAAATGCAGATTCATATGACGATGGGAAAAACAACAAAAAGGAAATGGTTCACCAGGTAGCTTACTAACATCTGACATATCCAAGGCAAAATGGAACCAGCCGGCTAAAACGATCCGCGTATTTAGAATCATGACAACCAGACCATACTCGATCTACCTGCATTCAAGATGATGTTTTTAAGTGGCGTGATTGCGAGTGAACTGTCACTAAATCATTCATTTAACACCAAATGTGAGAGTATAATGCCTCTTAGATTAGTCCCGCATCTCTATATGAGATGGGTGGTGTCTAGAATAAACGTGGGTTCCTAGGCCTTTTAAAGTGGCTAATCATTTTGGAAGGCTAGGAGACCACACACCATCCCACATAGAGATACGAGACTAATCTAACAATGGCATATACTCCTTGCATGTCCCGTTAATAAAGTTAAAAAAAACAAAATAAAATAGGCAGAAGCAGGATTCCAAAGTATAATAGTATGCATGGTATGTTAAAAGCAATAACAAATAGATAATCTACGTGTAAGAACCTTTACACTCTCCCAATCAAGAACATTCATGTTATGCATCATACTCCACAACCTCCTTCACAATTCACAAATTGCCACCAACCCATACAAAGCAACCATATTTTGCTCATCTTTGTTGAGTTTCCCTCACCCATTCGCATTGAAAAACTCAATTGTTAGTTTTTGGCCTTTATCACACTAATGATTGGTGTTTCGTATACCTGTATGTGATTTCGTCCTTTCTATAGAAATTTTTTCTTTTATCACACTGTGTTTCGTATACCTATACGTGATTTCGTCTTTTCTATAGAAGTTTAATAAAGTGACTTATAGAATTCTACTCATGTCTTTTATCTATAGGAACTCTGTTAATGTTAAATAGAACATCTTCTTGAGCGTTATGAGCACATTCTAGCTCATAAAGGGAGAGTTTGGAGAAGTTCTTCATCATCTCAAATTAAAGTTGTGGTTGTAATCCAGGTGGAGGTTGATCCAATTTTCTTTTGAGGTGTATGTTAATTTCTCAATTTCCCATATTGTAATGTTAATTTGTCAATTTCCTATATATTGTAATGTAAATTTCTCAAATTCTCATATACTGTATATCTCAAGATTTGTATATTTAAGATCTTGTTAGTGGTCTGATTTGTATTAGGAGAGTTTTGTTAAATTTTTATTTGATACTTTTAAGAGATTTTCTTAATCGAACTTGATCGAGTAAGTTGGTTTTCTTTCTCCTAATTTAGAGTAAAGTTTCCATCCATTTTTATCTTAGTGTCTCTTATTCATCTTATATTTGTTTTCATTTCATATTGAGGGGAAATATTTTTGGGTTATATCTACTAGAGCGTCTATTTCCCCACATGGTATACCAAAAATTAATCAGCCAAGCAGCCTCAAAATCACACTGCAAGGCACATTTCTAAAGAATGCAACATCATTCGGGATGTCTAAAAAATATAATAGCAAAAACTCATACATCCTCAATTGAGAGAATTTATGCACAATTTTGATCAAGAACACCGACGTTATAAATCCTATTTTGTTGCCACTTTCATGACAAAACAACCAAATAACAAAATTACCATCTTTTATTGAAGGGGAACATAAATGGTACTTTAGAAACAATAACAAAATAGTATATAACTATTTTGGTTATGAACCGATTAATTAACCAATATAGCCAATTTATCAAATTTGTATTTTATATTAATATCATAAAATTACAATAGGTTTATGATAAATTTTATTTATTTAATGTGGCATATATTTAGAACTACTTATTAAATGATTATTTTCATGAAAATAAGGATTCATTTTTTATTAAATAATTAAATAGCTTTATATTTTTATAAATTATCATTCATTTCGATTATTTTGGTTTAGTTTGGTTCGGTTTTGAGTAGAGTTCTGTTTTAGATCGGTTATCAGTTATTCGACAATTTAGTTTCCCGATTACTCGTTATAAATAGTAATAATATTTGATTTTGAATGAAATGAAATTAATTTTGAATCAAATAAATCAAACATACACGACTTATCATCTTAGTTTTTTTTAACCAGCTCATTTTATTTTTCAAAAGATATTAAGACAAATAGATTTGAGTCCAAATCTATTTTTTAGAGAGCGAGTCCAAATGATATTTGAAAGCAATATATTCATTAAAATTTAAGGTTGGTGTGGAATTAATTCAAAATTGTTCTCGACGAACAGTTTGATTGCAAACTTTGGCAATCATATTAACCGAACAGTCCGATTGTGGATGGCCCGCACAATACCCGATTATGAGGACCAAATGCCCGGGCTATTTCCCGCCTCCATCACCATTCCCCCCGACCCCAAAAACCAAAAACCCTCCGCAATTCATGGCCGCCGCCGCCGCCGCGTCGCCGGCCGGAGCGGCCGGCCGCCTCGCGGAGAAGAGTCCGACCTCCGTCGACGAGTCACTCTGGTGGGAGCCCTTCGAATCCCTCCTCGCGGAGCTCGAACGAGACGATTCCGCCTCTTCCCCGGCGTCGTCTCTGGTAACCCTCATTCTTGCTTGTTTCGTTGTTTATCTGTGGCATTTGTTGATGTGGTTTGGGTTTTTTCAGGTTGATATGCTCGATCGGCACGAGGCGTGGTTCTTGAAGTCGGTCACTATGTTCAAGTCTCCTAACCAGGCGTCGAGGTCGGCTTTGGAGGGTGGAGTTGTCGGTTTGGGGGCGAGGCGGATCGAGGTGCGGCCGGAGTTGAAGGAACTGGCGCTGGAGCTCAGCCGCATTTCGGTGAGCCAAGATAATTCGATTTTGGTTCTTGATTGCCAGCTTAGGTTGTATGGGAACATAGGTTATAGAGAATTATGTTCAAATTCTTCATCAAATATTGGTTATAGATGTTTTGCGCTTTGTAGCCTTCGTGCTTAGTGTGGAATTTGTAGAACAAGTCTACAAAGCTAAAAAGCTAAAAAGGTCTATAACCTACATATTTTGAATCAATTTTGTAGAAGCTATGGGGAGTACAAGGTATGAAAACGTTATGGCACCTTCTTCATTTCCATTGCTCAATATTGGAGAGAAACCTGCACTCTGCGGCAAGATGGGCCCGAATTTAACATAATTTGGGATTGATTGACTCACCTCGCAAAGAGTCGTCATTGGTGGCTCTGCTATTGGCAGCATTGGCATTCCCTTCTTGCTAGTAGCAGTGTCATAATTCACACATTCCTTGAAGTACTTGGCATATAGCCTAGTGTTCTCATCCAAAGTACTTGGTGAATAAGAAGACTCTTTGTCCGACGATTGTCTGCTCTCTGCAATATTATCTTTAACTCTTCCATAAGGTTTTGGCTATACAGGGAGGGTGGACGGTGGGCTGTTCTTTGTTTTATGTTTTTGAAATGTCACACATTTTATGTATGTACAGACAGAGGGGTCCGTTTCAGTGATTGAGTAGTTAATCAAGGTTGTTTAGATTAATTAAGTAGGATTAGGAAGAGGACAGCCAAAAAAACAAAACTGAAAGTCTCTTGCGTGGTCTAAATATGAAACCAGCGTGTCAAAAGTCTCCAAATGTGGGGCTAAAAAAGATTTTTTTCTTTTTGTCATCTTGTTGAATGGTATCAATTGAGATCCAATGTTTGGAGTCTTAATATGTTGATAGGTTTTACTGGGTTGATTTTTTTTGTAAGACATCATGATGTATCATGAGATTGTACTCGTACAGGTTTTTTTGTACAAGTAGATGAATACTATCATCGTAAACTGTGATTTAAGCGTAACAATTATATACTTTAGTGTAAACCTCTTTCGTGAAGTCTTATTTTCACAAATTATTTTGCCAACTTCGGGTTTAATGAGAAAGAATAGTGTGATTAATTCTTGAGGGTAGCATGCTTGAGAAACCCCTTCAATCATCTTTTGATGCATTTGGCACGTTCACTTCAGAAATAGTGTGTTTAAGACTTGTGCAACAGTAATGCAATTGGCACGTTCAATTCAGGTTGGAGTAGAAGCTGTGAAGCTATGACAAAGCCGGCAATATGGATATAACCGCCGGCTATACAGGGAGGGTGGATGGTGGACTGTTCTTTGTTTTATGTTTTTTGAAATGTCACACATTTTATGTATGTACAGAGTCTGTACTACAGAGAAGGGTCCGTTACAGTGATTGAGTAGTTAATCAAGGTCATCTTGTTTTTTTACTTTTGTCATCTTGTTGAATGGTGTCAATTGAGATCCAATTTTTGGAGTCTAAATATGTTGATAGGTTTTCCTGGGTTGATTTTTTATTGTAAGACATCATGATCAATTGGTGCCGCCACCGATTGATCAATGCTCGACCTCAATGCTTTGCCGCCGGAGGACCGTCTTGGATCGTCGCCAGAAAAATATCCCCTGTCAGCGCCGGAGAAGAGTGGTGATCAGTTGGTGCCGGTGAGAAGCCGTTCTAACATCCCGGACCTGAGATGAAGCGAGTATGTCATCATCTCCGACGACTTTGAAATTTTTTTTTAAAATTTAAGGATTGGGTTCGATTGTGGGGAACGTCAAATTGATTGTTTTCTCCTCCATTCTTCGTTGGCGGGAGGTCTGAGCTTGGAGGTAAGACCTTATAGTTAAAGAATATTGGGAGATTGTTAACTAATTTTATTTTTAAATTGAGCATTTACACCTAAGTGTTTGTCTTTTGATTGAAGTCTAGAGCTCTTGTAATGTGTATGAGAAACACAGACAAGATTGTGTTTGACATTGCTTAATAATGCCTACCTCTATTTTCATGTGGGTGATTTGAGTTCTATGGAAAAAATTTTATGAGTCCCCCAATCAGGATAAGCCCAGTAAATACCACTTAAAAACTTCCTCTGTTTTTGGTTGAATTCATTTTCCTTGGCAATTTCCACACAGCTTCCTCAATATATCACCTTCTCCTACTCTTAAAAACTGTTGAGAGAGAGAAATTATTGTCGCCAGTCATGTTTCTTGCACAAGGAAATTTTTATATAAAGCTTGCTCTATGATATTTCAGTTAGTGTTATAGAAACAAAAATCTTTGGTTTTGTTAAGAAAAATGAATAGAAATCAAAGCTCCTTTCACCGTAGAATCATTAAATCTGTACTTGACAGCTCTTCTTAAGTTACAATAAGCAAATGATAAGGTGAGAATGTCCGGCCTCTGGTTGACATGGGTTCATAAAAAATTCTCATTATCTTCCCGTCTGTAAGGCAAGTGTTTCAAACTATAACTATTATTTCAAATTTTTGCTATTTTATTATTTGAAACAATTTGCTATTCTATTATATGAGAGAAGGATCAATGTTTTATAATTACTATAAAATATCTCTTGCAGCAGGAACTTACAATAAGAATGCAACGTTTCGCTCGCAGCTCTTACGAGGATGATCGGAACTAACCATAGTGCAAGGATAATTTCAATTTATTAGTAATGTGAAAAATAAATGGGTAGAGGCTTCTACATTTTTACTTTGCTGCAATACTTACTATATGTTTTGATAGGGAGTAAAGAAATTGAAAAGAGGCTTTATTTTTTCTCTCTCTCTTTGAACAATCAAAACAATATGATTTTTATTTCAATTAAGTATTGCATTACCCAAGAAGAAAACCATAAATAAAACTTTCCAGAAGAATTGGCGTCAAGGCGCTGCACCAACCTTCTACGCATAAAAGAATAAAAACAACAACAAAGAGGCGGTTGGCAGGGCTTGTTCTTTTTCTTTCTCACGTCCTTTTTTTAATTTTCTCTCTTAATCTATCAAACCAAACAGTCGTCTGGGCTTATATTGATTGGGGCTCAAAGAGGCTTATATTGAGGGGGATCATTAAAAAAATTTCGGAGTTTTATATAGGCTTTGTCAGATCAATGTGTGTGAGTCAGTTCTGCCTGTAGAGCTCTTTATTTTATTCTATGTAATTTTGATTGATCCTAGGAATAGATTGTAATTCTTGAGCAAAGTTCTAACTTATATTTTTATGATCACATCTAAAAAAGTTATCCGAATGTCTATTCAATCAATTCACCTATGTTTGAATTGTGTGAGTTTCTTTTTTTCTGTTATCTTTTTATTCACTGGTGAATATTATTATTGTTTTGGTTTTTCTTGACTTTTATCCCCAGATCCCAAATATATGTTTGGGCTTTGCAATCGAAGTGAGGGTGGTTATTAATGTATGTGCTTTACACCTAAGTGTTTGTCTTTTGATTGAAGTCTAGAGCTCTTGTAATGTGTATGAGAAACACAGACAAGATTGTGTTTGACATTGCTTGTTCTTTTTCTTTCTCACGTCCTTTTTTTTTCTTTTCTCTCTTAATCTATCAAACCAAACAGTCGTCTGGGCTTATATTGATTGGGGATCAAAGAGGCTTATATTGCGGGGATCATTAAAAATTTTTTCGGAGTTTTATATAGGCTTTGTCAGATCAATGTGTGAGTCAGTTGTGCATTGTAGAGCTTTCCATCCCCCACCCGCCGTTCACGCCACCCCTCGGCGCCTCCCCGCCCCGGCCCTGCCCTGGCACCGGCCCCGGCCAAGTCCCCCCGCCCTCTCCCGCAGCCGCCCTCCCCCACCGCCCCCGCTAGCAGCCACGTTGGCCCCCCTCCCGCCGGTTTCCACTGCCCCTCGGCCGCACCCTGCCCCCGGCCCCGCGCTGCCCCTAGCCCCACCACGCCCCGGCCAAGCCCCTCCCAGCCCCGCCCGCAGCCATCCTCCACCGCCCCCACCAACAGCTGCGGTGGTCCCCCCTCCCCGCGTTGCACCTCCCGCTCACGGGCGCCCGCGCCTGGCCGCCCCTGCAAGGCCGGTGCCATGCGTTTCCCAGCAGGCCAACCCAACCATGAGGCGGCGACATTGTTGGCCAATGGGCGACCGGTGGCAAGGTCTCCGGCGGGGGTGGCGCGCCAAAACAAACAGGGAAGAAACATGAGAGGGTATTTTAGTAATAAAAATTTTACTCAATCGGACTCGAATTAATATTACGAAATAAATTTTAAAAGATAAAGTAATTTTATAATAAAAACTTAACTAGATCCCAACTTAAGTTAATATTATAAAAAAAAATTTAATAAAATAATTTTGTAATAAAAATTTTACTCGACCCGACTCATGTTAATATTACGAAATAAATTTTTAAAAAATAAAATAATTTCATAATAAAAACTTTACTCTATCCTGACTCAAGTTAAAATAATTTATTACGAAATTATTTTATTTTTTAAAAAATTATTTTGTAATAAAAATCTATTCTGTAATAAATTTATTTTGTAATAAAAACTTGACGCGGTCCCGCACAGGATCGAGTCAATTTTTTATTATAAAATTTTTTGATATTTTTTAAAATGTTTTTTATAGTATTGACTCTTGTTGGACCGAATTAAGTTTTAATTACAAAATTATTTTATATTTTTTTAAAATTTATTTCATAATATTAAGTAGAGTAAGGACAGAGTTAAGTTTTTATTATGAAATTATTTTATTTCTTTTTAAATTTATTTTGTAATAAAAAATTATTTTGTAATAAATTTATTTTGAAATAAAACCTTGACACGGTCCAGCACAGAATCGAGTCAAGTTTTATTACAAAATTATTTTATATTTTTTTAAATTTATTTCAGAGTATTGACTCATGTCAGATCGAGTTATGTTTTTATTATGAAATTATTTTATTTTTTTAAAAATTATTTTTTAATAAATTTATTTTGTAATAAAAACTTAATTTGATTCGAGACCGAATCAAGTTTTTATTACGGAATTATTTTATTTTTTTAAAATTTATTTTGTAATTAAAATTTTACTTGAGTTAGAATCGAGTAAAGTTTTTCTTACGAAATTATGTTATTTTTAAAAAATTATTTTGTAATAAAAACTTTACTCATGTCTGGATCGTGTCACATTTTTATTACGAAACTACCCTCCCGTGTTTCTTCCCCCGCCCCACCTATCCCAGCCGGTGGCGTCCCCCGCCCCAGCCTCCGCTGCCGCCCTCCCCCCACCCTGCTCCCACCCGCCGCAGCCTACCCCTCCGCCCCCCACCGGCGGGTGTGAGTGAGGGGGCAGGGGTGGTGGATGGCTGGGGCAGGGGTGGCAAGGGGTGGAGAAGAAATGGGCATGGCCGACGGGGTGAGGGCAAGGGGGTAGCCGCGGGGGTAGGGGCGGCCGGCTAGTGGGAGCTTGGCAAGGGCAGGGAAGGTTGGCGGGGTGGGGGCAGGGGATGCTGGTGGGCCGGGCTCGGGGAGGCCGGCGGGCCGGGGTCAGGGTATGCCAGACAAGCTATTTAAGGCTCTTCTAAAAATCTCAAAGAAAAAATTATATATATAATTTTTGAAAAATATTATCTAATTTCTTTTTATAGGTAGTAAATACGGTCTAATTTTTTTTCAAATGGCAAATAATGTCTAATTACATACATTATTAGCGCAAATGTGTTGGCTGGTTGTTCAAATTTTACGATGACATCTCAAACAAGCAAAACTATTGAGCTGAAAAATAAAAATAAATAATTTCATAATCATTGTATTTGGTGATAATTAAATAAATTTATGATTATTTGTGGAATGATTCTCCAAAGTTTACTCTTCATCCTTTTGAAGTCTTAACAGTTATTTTCCCTTTGTTCTTTGACGAGAACACACAAGTTTTTTTGTAATATTGCCCTTTGATGAAGTTATCATACACTTTTGAAATTGTTGTTTTGCAATAATTTGGGAAGTAGATACCTTGAAATGTCACGTCAAAAGGAGATTCTTTTGCAATAATGTCTAATATTTTACCGTGTCCATTGCCGTACGATATTTCTGCGCTGAGCACACTTTATTACTTTGTAGATGCTTCATTGGCCGTGTTGCCAGATAAATGCTAAGAGTCAATCTGACGAAGTTCCACAGCTGGTGATGCGCAGCCCGCGTGATTTGTCTTCTTCTCTTACTGGGTTACTTTTTCCTCGAGACAACATAGAACTTGGACAATTTTGGTAATTTTAAGTATATGTATTGTTATTAGAAAGTTGCTCTGTAGTTGTTTTTATAAGCCTTTAATTCTCAATTGATCGTCTAGTAGATTTTTATCTTTTCTATTCCTTGTTCAAACCCTAATTTTAACTAAACTTTGATAAATGATATGAGATGTGTTGTGCTTTTATATTTTTATTTATTTAAAATGATTACTGTTTTTTGGATTTTCTAATTTTATATTTTCTTGAAATATTTTTTGTAGGATTTTTTATTTGAACATTGCTATGTGTTCCTTCTTGTTGAATCAAACTACTCCATTACAGCCACATTATTATCATGGTTATGTATTAACTATATAATTTTATTCTAATCATTTTCTTATTCTTTTCAAATTAAATTCTAACAGTTTTAAGTGAAACTGTTTTTAGCCTACTTTTTCCCATTCTTGATTTTTTTTATTTTTCACAAGGAGCCTTGACCATCTTCAAATCTTTATATCATTGTATATGATTGTGGTTCTACTTGGAAAGAGAAGTATTATTATGGTTTCTCTACTTTTCTAAAATGAGGGAAATTAAGGTCAGTTCCATTTCATATACTTATATCAGTTACAAATCTAATTTAAACCTTTGTAACGGTTTTATTAAACTTTTTTAATGGAATAACTCTTTGAATCATAAAGTTGTTAACAATATTAAAGTATATTTTCTCCTGCTTAGATTTAAAAATCCAAGAGAAATTTCTATATCCTCTATTCAAAGAGGGTAGAGGATAAATTTGCTTAGATGTAATATTTTTTCAAAAGGATTTAACCCTTACAGGATTGATAAAGGGGGATTTTTTTATTATCGAACTAATTCGGCTATATTTAAAACAAGATTTTTTATTTTTTATATATCAAATTGCAAGTATTTCTCTGGTTTGTAAGGATAAACAACAAATTACAACAAGTTGTCAAATATAAAAAATGTGTTGATAAGAATGATTTCGATGGATCCTATTTTACAATACGAAAAAGCTCCCTTGAATGGGCTAAGTGTTTATATATATATATATATATATATATATATATATATATATATAAAGTAGTGTACATAATTAGGAGGTTTGATAAAATTTTCTCTATTTTTATGGACATAAATTTGGTTCCATATAAGGTTCCATATAGAC
>JAURVB010005431.1:0-24537 GCA_033002965.1 Piper betle
CACTCTAGTGGAAACAACCCAGAAAATATTTTCCCTTAAGACGAAATAAAAATAAATATAAGATGAATAGGAGACACCAAGATTAAAAAATGGATAGAAACTTTCTTCCAAATTAAGAAAAAAAAATCAACCTACTCAATCAACTTTGATTAAGAAAATCTCTTACAATCAAGTATCAAATAGAAGTTTGACAAAACTCTCGACCAATAACAAGATCTGAAATATATAATTCTTGAGAAATACAATATATTAGAAATTGTGAAATTAAGAAATTAACATACACCTCAAAAGAAAATTGGATCAACCTCACACCTTGGATTAAGACCCCCGACTTCAACTTGAGATAATGAAAAACTTCTCCAAGCTCTCCCTTTATGAGCCAAATGTGCTCAAAAACTCTCAAGAGGATGTTCTATTTAACATCAATAGAGTTCTCTTTTATATAGAAGAATATGAGTATAATTCTCGAAGTCGCCTTATTAAACTTCTATAGAAAAGGACGAAATCACACATAGGTATACGAAATACCAACCATTAATGTGATAAACTAAAAAGCCAAAACTTATAATTCAGTTCTTCTAATACAAGGGAAACTCAACAAAATAATCTCTTTTTTCTCTCGGATTAAATGGTACATAAATTACAGTTTCGTTTCTAAAAAACATATATCCGAGGTGTTCTATGCTGCAAATACTGTACCACATTAACAAATGCATCTAAGATAATATGAACAAGGTTTGTTGGTTGTATAACCGGGACTTCGCTGTCGGGCAGTTGACACCAATACAATGCATCAAATAACTTGAAACAGCTCGAGCACATAGAGTATCCAAAGTCGCCTGAAAGACAAAGCCATGCATCAAAAACAATACACAAGTAAAATAACTGAAATCCCAGTAGTTATAAAAGGATGGGGCTGGTACCCCGAATACAACATAAGCTGCTTTAACTTAAATCCTGATACACGAATCACAACACTTCGCCCATGATCTCATTACATCTAAATGCCTTTTGTTATGTTTTGATCAACTTAATTTGACAATCCCAGAGATCTCCTCCATACTCCAAGAGCCAGAGATATAAAATGATCAACAGTTTACAATCACTGGAATGCAACATTTTCTGTTTTCTTTTGGTGACCTTAATCATTTGGGATTTATAGTTGATCATAATGACAAGAATCATGTAATATGAACCAACAGAATGAAGCAAAATCCAGTTTTACAACTTTGTTCAGCATTAACGAAGGAATGAATAGATAAATATTCAGCATTCACAAGACCAATTATAATGAGAGACTAAGTATACAATTGCTAGATCCTGACTATAAATCTTTACCTGTGGTGTAACTTTCTGCTATTTGTTGTTCTGAGTCACAGCAAATTCTTTGAAGTTCAAACACTCCTCCGCCAAAAAGTCACTGGAAAATTGTTTTAATCTCAAATGAACAAGTATCAATCGACCAATAAGGTAGAAAGGAACTCAGACAAGTACAGAAAATCTCACAAAATTCTTTCGGTCATTTCTTGTGAACTCCATCTTGGACTCCATGGATAATCAGACAAAGAAGCTGACCTGACAGGAGCTAATTTGAAATCAAAATGCTGCAATACAAAATAAAAGAGGTGAAGCAACAAGCCAAGTTTAATTTTGACACCCCAGCATGTTGAAAAGCATATTAAAAGAGGTAAAATTTGTCTACTGCAAAATCAAAGCCTGAATGAACTTCAAGCTTGGATTTGAGATATTATCAACAGTTCATACTAACAAGAAATGTCAAAAATGTAGAGTGACACACGAAATCATTTGTGCTAGAATGAATGAAGGATACTGCAGCTGGGTATGTAGAAGGATCAATCTTCACCAAAAATACAAAAGTTGGATCAATAATAAGTTTGTAAATTTTAAATGGTCTAAACTACTTGTCCCAAAAGCTCAAGCTATCAGAGAAGGGAACCACTAAATATTTACTTCAACATTCTCCCCCACATGCAAGCAAACTTTCAAGGCTTAGCACGTAAACAAACACATTCATGAGGCAAATTAATATTTCTCCTGGCATATATTGCCAACTCCTCCAACTTTTGGCTCTGATTACCATGTAAAATTTTAGATGGTCCAACCACTTATCCCAAAAGCTCAAACTGTTAGAGGAAGGAGTGACTAAATATTTACTTCAACAAAGTTAAATGTCGGTCAATTTGTCGGCTCTACTAAAAATGTCACTTACTGCCAACCATTAGAAAAACTAAACATCCAGTCAAACAGAAACACCATTTTCAGCTAAAGAATAACTATGAAAATCAGATTTGTCTGATAGGCAGGATCCTTACTCATACTTGAACACAAACTGACTTCTTATACTAAGCCACATAGGTCCAACTCTGTACACTCACATTTAAAATGAAGCCAGAATTAGCTTCAGTCTAAAACGTAAACTTTGTCGTGGTTTGGACTAAATATTCAGACATCACAAAATAGAGTTTATGCAATTCTACTAATAGTGCTACTGTAACAACTTCATATTTTTAAAAAAATCATTATACACTGAGAACTTTGTAGTATCAATAGTGGTTGATGCTTTGGAAACTGATTTGAAAGGAAAAAGTGTACCTACCAGATAAAATATTGGAAGTGCTTTAAAAGAAAGTAATAAATACTAAGCACCTCACTGAGGTCTTTGTTAATAAGAGGATTGCACCATAGAGAAGTTGCAATATATGAAAATATTATGAGATATGGCAGACAAAGTAAATGTCTGGGGTTATATAAACTGCTTCAGCACAATGTAGAAACAATAGATTCTCTAATCCTGTCAAGATTATTTGGATAAAGAGTCATGATTTTATCATAAAGCAACTATAAAACTGTGGAGAGAAAATGAAACAATACGACAAATGTGCAGTATAAGTTGGGGAATATTTATAACAATCTCCTGCCCTGTTAACTGCTTTAAAATGCTTTAACCTGTGTAGATTCAGCCAAAAGAAATATTTATCCAAGTCATGAATACTTCGACTTAAACATAAAAACTCTAGGCAAAGTGAGCAGGTAAAATAACCTGTAAATAAATTTTCTGAGGTTCTTTCCACGGGCAATTATGTACCAATTTATTTAAATCATTGTCCAGCAATGATATGGCAAACTTCACCTGCTCCATCTGCATTTGTATACAGAATACAAAAAAAACATATACAAACAATCGCCCTTCTTTCAACAGTTAATATAAAGTAGAATAGAAGAGGGCTCTAAATTAGATGCCTTTTCTTTCCCTGAAAACAAGCAGACTTCAATACCCTGTACATGTGAATTGCCGTGAATAATATTGAAGTAGCATTATGAAAACTATAAATTATCATAAATGAGAGTGAATAACAAACAGTTTGAACAATAAAAGCACAAAGAGACTTTTAGGTCTTGCTGCCAAACATGTTCATATATTTGTCCTTGTCAAGCGGATTGTAGAAGGCCATCTCCATAAGGAAGGCAGACACTAGCCTCGATGTTCTCCTCAAAGCAGAATAATTCACAAATGGATACTGGTCAAATATGCGTCCAGAATATAATGGACACATCCTGCCAAATTGCTTGTGTGCAATTTGCAAAATTCTATCTCATAACAAATTAGGAGTAACTCTAACTCCTAGCAATGATGCATTAGCAATTATAATGCTTGTTAGACAGTACCATTACGGGGATTGTCAAACATTGACGCACGCTAATTAACCAGGACCGGTGAGGTCAAGTCAGCTTTAAAGCAAATAGCATGAGGTGTAAACTATGCCAAATCTAAACCCAAATATCACCATTCTCATCCACCGCGCATAATGGTTATGACTGGAAAAACTAGGATCCTAGTATGACCATACTCTTGATTAAATCACATAGCTTTACATCTCCTGTGTACCTCTGTTCATGTCTTTTTTACCTACTCATATAAGCTTTTGCCCAACACATACTATATCTCATCATTATTGAATCGAAGTTTTTAACAAGGAAAACTACTAAAAACCATAAATATTTTCCTCAGATTTCAAGCTGAATTAATACATCCAACTACTCTGAAATAGTTTATCTTTGTATAAGTTTCCCCTGTGGGGAGGTTTAATAAAATTTTATCTTATCCAAAAAGAAAGACTACTCTGAAATAATAACATTCACGTTATGATCCCTTTTAGTTTTACCATGCAGCTTTAGCATTTCCACTTTTTAGCTGTCAATTGTCAATCATTAAGACTTCTCTTAGTAGTCTAACATTCAAATATACTGAACATTAAGAGCGAACTCATCGATCTCAAGGAAGAAAAGGAAGAATATTCTATAATAACCTAGATTTAAACTGACTATACAAAAAAATCCTTTCTAAACATTGGAGCTCTTTGCACAAGTTCTTTAACTTAAGCTCATCATTTATAACTAAACATATATAACCTTCTGCCTCCAAGGTATTGTCGAATTACACTTCTTAGAAATTATTATATCAATTGTCTCAACTAATAAATAACTTTTATTTTGAAAAAAAAATCTAGTAGAAATCTAAAACATATCATTAAAAATGATAAACATGTGGAGTAATATTCTCTTTCACACTTTCACACAATTCCATATTATGAAACCTGCACCTATTTATTTCTATACAAAATTTTAAAATACACCATAAGATTCAATAACAAACTGCTCGTTCAACAACTGTAGCAGCAAACATTTCACAAACTCAAGAGGCCCCAAGTTATTAGGTGGGTCTAAGAAATTAGTGCTTTTTATGTGCAGGTTCTCCATTTAACAGCAGGAAACTTCTAGCCAACTTTATTTGGTGCCAAATAAATCAAAGAAAAGACATAGAAAAATAAAATTAAAAAGGATGCTAACCAAACAAGAAGAAAATGTTGAAGAAATGCTGGAGACCTAAATGGTCGGCAGCCGCGGCGTCATTGCCCAAGGATTAGATCTGGGCCGTCATTGTAATTGGATGGCCTAGATCAAATTTTAGTTTTTTAAAAAAAAATAATAGATCTGGGGCCTAGATGAAAGTTTGGGGTTTTCTTGGCGCACCTAAGCGTCTCTCTCTCTCTCTCTCTTTCTATATATATATATTGCAACAAAGATATGGAACAGGAGATTCATATAAGCTTTTGCCCAACACATACTATATCTCATCATTATTGCATCGAAGTTTTTAACAAGGAAAACTACTAAAAACCATAAATATTTTCCACAGATTTCAAGCTGAATTAATACATCCAACTACTCTGAAATAGTTTATCTTTGTATAAGTTTCCCCTGTGGGGAGGTTTAATAAAATTTTATCTTATCCAAACGTTATGATCCCTTTTAGTTTTACCATTCAGCTTTGAGCATTTCCACTTTTTAGCTGTCAATTGTCAATCATTAAGACTTCTCTTAGTAGTCTAACATTCAAATATACTGAACATTAAGAGCGAACTCATCGATCTCAAGGAAGAAAAGGAAGAGATATTCTATAATAGACCTAGATTTAAACTGACTATAACAAAAAAAAATCCTTTCTAAACATTGGAGCTCTTTGCTCAAGTTCTTTAACTTAAGCTCATCATTTATAACTAAACATATATAACCTTCCTCCTCCAAGGTATTGTCCAATTACACTTCTTAGAAATTATTATATCAATTGTCTCAACTAGAAAATAACTTTTATTTTGAAAAAAAAATCTAGTAGAAATCTAAAACATATCATTAAAAGTGATAAACATGTGGAGTAATATTCTCTTTCACACTTTCACACAATTCCATATTATGAAACCTGCACCTATTTATTTCTATACAAAATTTTAAAATACACCATTAGATTCAATAACAAACTGCTCGTTCAACAACTGTAGCAGCAAACATTTCACAAACTCAAGAGGCCCCAAGTTATTAGGTGGGTCTAAGAAATTAGTACTTTTTATGTGCAGGTTCTCCATTTAACAGCAGGAAACTTCTAGCCAACTTTATTTGGTGCCAAATTAATCAAAGAAAAGACATAGAAAAATAAAATTAAAAAGGATGCTAACCAAACACGAAGAAAATGTTGAAGAAATGCTGGAGACCTAAATAATATATATATAGATATATATATATATATATATTCCAACAATATATCTGGAACAGGAGATACCTTTTTGCAAGGATGGTGCTAAGTTCAAATTTCAATCTTGCATCATGTTCCTCAATGCGTGTCTGTTGATAAGACATGTAAAGGTCCCTGCATGCAATATCATTAATCATCAACAAAATTAGGCACTTACAGGAAAAACATCAATTTAAAAAATCTTAGACAAAAATTCAGGCAGATTCATCTTGTTCTAAATTTCACACAAGTCATAAGTCATTCCTTTCTTAACTGTACAGTCAAGCCTAATGCCTTGCAGCAAACCTTATTTCATGTACAAGATGCATAAGCCTTGAAGGATCTTTGTGATTCCAATCACCTAGGCTGCTGTTGCTTTTGTGTTGGCCACTCTCTCCTTCACTAATCATGAGAAAAGGATGAAAATCTGCATCATCTTCTTCCAACATTATGTCTGGAGGAGCCAACGGGAAGAGTGCATTGTACATTACATCAACTGTAAAAAAAATATAGAAGCTTAGCATCAGAAGAAATACACGTGCAAATGCAGATTCATAGGACGATGGGAAAAAACAACAAAAAGGAAATGATTCACCAGGTAGCTTACTAACATCTGGCATATCCAAGGCAATGGGACCAGCAGGGTATAACAATCTGCATATTTAGAATCATGACAACCAGGCCATACTCGATCAACCTGCATTCAAGATCATGTTTTTAAGTGGCGTGATTGCGAGCGAACTGTCACCAAATCATTCATTTAACACCAAATGAGAGAGTATAATGCCTCTTAGATTAGTCCCACATCTCTATAAGAGATGGGTGGTGTCTAGAATAAACGTGGGTTCTTAGGCCTTCTAGAGTGGTTAGTTATTTTGGAAGGTTAGGGACCCGCATTTATACAAGACACCACCCATCCCACGTAGAGATGCGAGACTAATCTAACAATGTCATATACTCATTACATGTCCCGTTAATAAAGTTAAAAACAAAATAAAATAGGCAGAGCACCTCGATGTTACACAAGACAAAGCAGGATTCCAAAGTATAATAGTACGCATGGTATGTTAAAAGCAATAACTAAAACTGCACATAGATAATCTATTTGTAAGAACCTTTACACTCTCCCAATCAAGAACATTCATGTTATGCATACATACTCCACGGCCTCCTTCACAATTCACAAATTGCCACCTACGCATCAAAGCAACCATATTTTGCTCATCTTTAACCATTTGAATGATGAAACCTCCCCACATGGTTTACCAAAAATTAATCAGCCAAGCAACCTCAAAATCACACTGCAGGGCACATTTCTAAAGAGTGCAACAACATACGGTATGTCTAAAAATAATATAATAACAAAAACTCATACATACTCAATTCGAGAGAATTTCTGCACAATTCTGATCAAGAACACCAACATTATAAATCCTATTCTGCTGCCACTTTCACTACAAAAAAACAAATAACAAAATTACCCTCTTTTATTGAAGGGGAACATAAATGGTACGTTAGAAATAATAACAAAATAGTTTATTACTATTTTGGTTCGGAATTGATTAATTAACCAAAATAGCCAATTTTTTAAAAATATTATCAAATATATATTTTATATTAATATCATAAAATTACAGTAGTTTTATGATAAATTTTATTTATTTAATATGATATATATGATAAAATTACAATAACTACTTATTAAATGATTATTTTCATGAAAATAATGATTCATTTTTTATTAAATAATTAAATAGCTTTATATTTTTGTAAATTATCATTCATTTTGATTATTTTATTTGGTTCTGTTCGGTTTTGAGTATAGTTCAGTTTTAGTCGGTTATCAGTTATTCGACAATTTGGTTTCCCGATTACTCATTATAAATAGTAATAATATTTGATTTTGAATGAAATAAAATTAATTTTGAATCAAATAAATCAAACATACACTGACTTATCACCTTATTAGTTTTTTGGACAAGCTCATTTTATTTTTCAAAAGATATTAGGACGAATAGATTTGAGTCCAAATAATCTTTATTTTTTCCAAAGCAGAGTCCAAATGATCATTGCAAGCAATATATTCATTAAGATTTAAGGTCGATTGGGAATTAACAAACCATTTTCAAAATTGATCTTGGCTTTTTTTAATATATTTAAGTTTGGCCAAAATTTTCGTTCTATTGCAAAATTTGGAAATCATATTAGGCTAGTTTCCCAACCGAACGTCCGATTGTGGACGGCCCGCACAATACCCGATTATGAGGACCAAATGCCCGTTTATGCCATCATGGCCCGGCCTATTTCCCAACCGAACAGTCCGATAGGAGTCACTCAGTAGTAGAAGGCACGAAAAACGTGAAAAATGCTATAACCTGCATGTTTAGAAGCTGTATGCACTATAGAGTATGCTTAAATACATTGTCATGATGTTCCAGTTGCATGCTTGCTTGCTTCTGTTATTGGTTAATTATTTTCAGAGCCTTATATGCATGAGCTACAGATCATATATATTACATGAGCTACAACCTTTATTTGGAGCAATTTAATTAGCCCACTACTCAAAATAAGTAATTAGGGATATTTGTAGATTTTCAAATCAATTTAATCCTTTTATCCCTTTCATCTTAATTATCAAAGTAATTGTAATAAAAATTAATTTTAAAACATCTTTAAACTAGTACATTTTTGTAGTTTACTTTTTATGCATATAAACCTCATTATGTGGGACCCAGGAAAATGGTTCAAATCGAGGTGCAGCTCATGTAAGCTATACGAGGTATAGCTCACCTTTTTTCCCTTCTTTACAAGAATGATTGTTTTTATTGCAAATTAATTTTTATTTTCTCCAATGTGTCAGCTGCTGGATGAAGTACAGTCCTACATTGTTGTGAGCAGGTATGTGGAGCGGACCAATATGCCTCTCGAGTTTAAAGTTGAGAACCTTCAACATCGAGTAAGTTGCTCTCTGCTCATCAGTGGAGGATAATCTTTGATTAGCTCAATAATTACATTAAATGTTCGAGATTGGTCAAGTGGGTGACTCCTAAGCAACAGGTTCCCGTCCACCGGGATACAAGGCCTTGTGGCATCCTGACAGGCTCATCCTCTTTGTGCTTTTAGCTGACATGCTGAATCATTTGCTTACTGTTATGCTGAATCATTTGCTTACTGTTAAATACACAAATCACATAGTAGAGACCTCTGAAAGCAGGGAATAAATGTGAATTACAATGGTAAAAATGAAAATGTTTACCAATAGATAGCCGCTACCCTTCTAGAACTTGTATTTCTAAAACATTGACTATCATTGCTTGCAACCATGGCAGTTACTTGACTATATATTGTGTCAGTCTTTGGGAAATTTGATTAGAGCAGTGTTAGGAAGAAAGCCTTGTTTCTTTCAGCAATGAGATCAATGATCTACCTGTTTGGCATGAAAATGCTGCCAAAATTTTTTCTTTTTGCAAAGTTATTTATGGAACCAGCATGATCAATTTAATATTGCAATTTTAGGTGTTTTTTATAGGAAACAGCTGACCTTGAATTCTGCTTCTCTTTTTTGTTGAAAGGTTCTGCTTCACTATTACCTTGAGCGGCAATGCTTGCTGAAGTGCATCAGACAGATCATTGTTCATTCTTGTAAGTGACAATTTGGGTTTATTCTTTATATTTATGGGATATTGCAATTTGCAACTTATGCTGTTAGTATATTTCTTCTTGCAATTTTTGTTTTGGACTGTTCGTAGAGTACTTGGTGAGTTTTAGTGTGGGCAATTTATGTTTACTTACTTCTCTAGAGCAAAAAATGTATGCTTATCAGTTTGTTTGTAGTAAGTGTTATAAAAAACACCAAAATGTTTACTATTTGCATATGTCAGTGTCCATCACGCAAATTTCCTTTTCTCCATTTTTTGAACTGAATATGTTGTTTTTGAAGGAGCGTAACCCTTTCTTTGTTCATTATTTTTTTACAATTTCATACTGTAGTTTTCTGTTTGGTGAAATAATGACTATGGCTAAAAATATAAAGTTGATATGTACTTCAGGTTCAGTGTTTAGTTTGGTAATTAGTAATTTAAATTTTTATTGTTCCACTACAAGTTGCAGATGGCTTTGATTCAAGTGCTAAGATCTCAAAGGTGGCGAAGAAGTTGTTTTCTGACGGACTAGGGAAAGTGTTGCTTTGTATCATGGAGGACCTTTTTCCTGCAATCATTTTGGATATGCAGTATGCTCTTGATGTTGACTTCTTTCCTTCTCATTTACAATGGGTGGCCGTAATAATGGTTGCTTGTTTTTTATTTCACACTAATGGAATATGATAGCTGAAAACTGAATATAGGTTTTTATTATGTCACTAATCACTAGTACATGAAATTTTAATTTGAATCGTCTTTCACTCCACAAAATCCTTGAATATTTTTTTATCTTTCTTTTTCGATTCCATGAGAAGCATTATACTCTTGCTTTTCTTTGTTCACTTTCACTTGGTGTCTGTTGTTCTTCTATTTGTAACTACCCAATTCCAATGGCTACACCTCCAATCAAATTAAATTCTTCTCTTTCCTGCTGCTGTAGCTTTCAACTTATCAAGTTGCAGTGGCAGCTTGTGCATGGTATTCTAGTGATTGAATTTCTTGCTTGATGTGCCTTAAGAAGTTTTGGCACCCAAAATGGGTGAAGTCCAAGCCTCTTTATATCCCAATTGAAAAAGAGGTTTGACCAAGGGGATTGCACCACCCACTCCTTTGCTCATCTAGCTGCCATCTTCCATACACCAGGGACTACCATTGCCAAATATTGCGCCAAGTTATTTCAGCCAGCCAAAGTCTTCAACACCCAAGCATTTTGCTCATGCATTTTGTAATTTATTATGGGTTTCTATTTTGTTTTGGTATTTATTGCTCATTCACAGGATGCAGATTTCACCACATTGTCAGTGGAGGAGTCCTTGATTGAAACGAATTTGGTCTTGGACATCCTGTTCCTTGCATATTATGATACCATTTCTACATGCACATATGAGCAATGGAATAGCTTGTGCTCCATTTTCAAAGTAAAATTCTGAATCTAGTTTTAAGTCCATCTTTATCTGTTGCTGTCGTTTATAAATGATGACTTTTCACTTTGTTTTATTTCAGGGGATTTTATTGAACTCTTTAAGAATTGGAAAGCTGTCAGTATCTGGGGAAGCTGAAAATTTATTGTGTCAGGCCAAAACCCAGTTGCTTCTTATTCTTATTGAAACATTGAATATTGACAATATTCTTCATCTAGTTCATGATGGGTTGCCCTTCAGGTCTTCATTTTAAATTTTTTATTGCGGTCATTCTTTATTTACGTTGTTTGTTTTTACATTCTCAATTAATTTCGTCTGTTTTATCCCAACCACATTGCTTCTTAGGCAGGACGAATACGTGTTCTCTGTTGTGGATATTGAAGAGATTGATGCTAATCTTGCAAGTTTCAATATTTCAGCACCTGAAGTTGGAGTGTTATTTCTTGCTTGGGGAGTATTCCACTGCCTGCTTTCATCACTTCCAGATAAGCAGGACAACAACATTCTTGCGGTGCAAAAATATCTAAATTTGTGTTTTTTAATATTGATTTGACCTTCATAAATTACTCTTACAATTAAATGTTGGCTTTCAGGAGATTGACCATGTAGCTTATGTACGTCAAGCTTTTGAGGTTTCACCACTGACTTATTTACGGGAAATTCTAGACAGAAATGTGCTGAAAGATTCAGTTGTAAGTCATAATACCGTCAATGTCTTTATACTATCTATCCCATATTTGATGTCAGTTGTTGGCGTGGAGTGCATAGTAGTATTTTGGGAGCTCTTCACCAAGATTATAACTATAAGGAGTCAATTGACAGGGTTCTCAGTTTTAGGGAGTGTATGCAGATTACATAGTTTGAAGAATTTATCCTTCATTTTCGTTTTCTTCATGACTCAAGATTAAATTAGATTAGAAATTTAAATGCTGCCCAATATGGGCCGGAATAAATGAGGAACTTTGGTAATGTGAGGACCTTATTCCTTTAGAAGTTCTTGGTTCGAATTTTTCAAATGTGGGAATCTTTTATTTTGAGAGCCTTTTGTCCTAGGCCCATTTCGGGATTAAGTGGAAGAAGAAGAAGGAATATATGTTGAGAACCTTTTGTCCTAGGCCCATTTCTGGATTAAGTGGAAGAAGAAGAAGGAATATATGTTAATGACAACATAGTTGATGATTTATTCATCTTCCTTGCTTATTATGGAAGGAATGATTGATAGTGACTCTGACAGCTTTCTGCTTTTTATACCTAATAGTTTTATTGCTTGGTGTTTATTAAGATTTGCACATGTATTATTCACTTCTGTCATTGATAAAACATCTGATTTGTGTTCAATGTTTTTAAATTGTTGATGCACCCACCCAAAAATAATTTATGGAGCAATTTGAACTTTGACGTTACTATGTTAGCACCCAATCTGATATTGTTTGATGCTAATTCAGTGTTCTCATGTGGGCTACAAGAGTGTGATGAAAACACTACTAGCTGCATTCATTGCCTCGTACGAAATCAGCAATCAGGTAGTCATGTTCTTTAATTATTAAGACTGGAGACTAATATGTCATTTTGATGCTGATGTAATCTTTTTACTGCAGCATGAAAGCAACACTTCTCATCAGTTGCTGGATGTGCTTTGCAAAATTTATCGTGGAGAGGTTGGACTATTATCTAATAGTTCTCTTTTTGTGCCCTTTCCTTCATCTATGTTATCTTGTCACCATGGCTTGTGCAAATCATCTGTACCAAGGCTTTACAAAAATGTCATTTTATGTTCACATTTTTTTGGGTGAAATGAAATTTGCAGTCTAAACTTGTTTTTAGGCTGGCAACAGTTTTTGCCAATGATTTTTTTTGTTTATCGAAAATGAATGAGTTATAATTTCAACTTACTCAAAATTTAGACGCTTGTTTTTTTATTCAGTTCATATTTACCCATAATTTGTAGTATGCATGAAACACTCATCAAATCAGAGTTGTTGTTGTCATTGTCATTAACATCATCATCATCATCAGGATATGTCAAATAAGAGTTGTGTGTCAGCGTGTTCTGATTGTTTATTTTAATTTTAATTTTCTCACTTCTCTCCCATCAGCTGATATTAGGGACCTCTAGCATCTTAGTAGAGTGCAGAATTCTCTGTACATTTTTCTTTTGGTGCAAAGACTCAGGTAAAAATTAGTGCAACATATGGTGCAGGAGTCGCTTTGTATGCAATTTTGGGACAAGGAGAGCTTTGTAGACAGTCCTATCAGATGCTTTCTTTCTTCCTTGGAGAGTGAATTTCCATTTCGGTCTGTGGAACTTGTATGCTTCTTGTCAGCACTTTGTGAAGGTGCTTGGGCTGCAGAATGTGTGTAAGTTAATTTATTATCTCTATCTGTTCGTTCATCTAATTGCTTAATGTGTTTTTTATTCTTATTTTTTTATTCATTATCATGCATTTTGTTGCCTGGTGTAAACTTTTTACTCAATGAAAAATGAGGAAAGATGTGATTGGTTTGTCATGGGATGGTTTGTCTTTCGACTTTATAAAAAGTTTGTTACATATCCTCGGGCAAGTAATGTAGGATGGGATTTCCTCAATTCGAGTTTGCAAAACATCTAATGAATACTGGTATGCGGTAAATGTACTTGTTTAATGTATAGAAACAACGGAAGATCTGATGTCTTTCTTGAGCTTTGTGCTTATTATTCATGTACAAGTTAAACAAAGCTGGCTAGTATTCAAATAAATAAATAAACGCAAGCCAAGGGTGTAGGTCTTGCAATGCACATGTGGATATTGGTCCTAGTGGTTTCAATCATGAAAAATGATTTACTTCTCATTTACGTCATCCAGGATAATTGCCAACTTAAATTGCAACATCAATTTACGTGACTACATTTGTATGGGAATGTTGTATATATAGGATAGGAACCGAAGCATGACATGATGGTCATAGATCGTCCTTTCGAAAGGAGTGAGCAGTGTTGAAGATTTACTAAATTCACTACTACATAGAATGCTCTACCCCCTCATGAAGCCCAAGACCTCCCTGTTTGATACTAGATATGAGAATATTATAGTCTACCACCTCAAAGGGAATCTTATCCTCAGAACATTCTTATTAGTGTGGTTCTCTGATTGTTTATGTGATTTGTATTTAATGAAGCGCAAACTCAACTTGATCTGCAAGGATCATTCATGGTGGCTAACCACGTGTTGATGGTGCCTGTTGAGTCGTTGACATATATGAGTTAGTTTCAATATGAGATCAGTTCTGTGTATATTTGGTTGTTTCCATGTTAGTTAGGAAGTTAGGATTATTTAGAGATATGGGTGTTATATGTTTAACTCCGCCAATGCTTCTGCATTGCCTGTCCCAAGCCCGGATAAAGGAGGAGGGTTGGCGTTAGGAAGGGCAACTGACCATCAAAAATTTTGTCATTTGTAATGGCATGTATTCCTAATTTAGGGTCCATACCCTTGACAACCTTTGGGTACTAGGTGGGACTTGTTTATAAATAAAGACATTAGGTGATGGGGTAGATTTATTGAGGTGAGGAGTACACCCTATTCCTTCTAGTCCTTTTGCTCATGCCTTAATAATTTCTACATAGTATCAGAGCCAACCCACTAATTATGGGCACATTCTCTAAGCACATTTGCCATACCTGTCTTGGGGCCCAAAAGAGGCGCGGATGGAGGATTTCGACAATGGCCCAAAAAGAGGCAAACCCAAAAGAGGCGTGAACGTGAGTCCACATGCAAAGCCCCACGGACTTGCACATATAGGGGTGTGTTAGAATAATCCCAACATCTCTATATGAGATGGGTGGTCACTTGTATATATGTGGTTTCCTCCACCTTCCAAAGTGACTAGTCATTTTGGATAGAAGCTCATGGACCGACTTTAGCAATGCCCTTGTCCACTCTCACTTATAAGCCCAAGATCTTGTTGGTTTATATTGGACGTGGAATCATTACAATATATATGTTAACTTGTTCAAATATTTGTGCTTTTTACTTCATAATGTGGTTCCTGATCTGGTACTGCACTAAGTGTTTGGTGATCCCACCTTTTTTATGCTGTGTGCCTCTATTTGTTTCCCATTGACTACTTTGCTACATGATTATCTGTTTTCTATGTGACGTTTTCCTTTTCAATTCAATAGGTACAACTTTTTGGATAGGATGTGTGGCTTGACATCCTTGTTCAAGATTCCTAGCTTGTCTTCTGCAGAGGACTGTCCAAAGATCATTGAAACTTCTCGCCCATATGCATTTCCTGGTTTTGATGTATTTATAATTCCTAGTCAAACTCATGGCCAGGTCTTAAAAATTATGGATGGGAATACAGTCCTTGTTCGGTGGCAGGTAAATGACATTTATTTTGTAACTTTAGCTCATTAAAAGCTGGTTTTGTGGTAAAGAGTTGATCATCTTTTTGTTGATACCATGTTTTACCTTTGTTTAGATATGTATTAGAAAATGGTGAAGCGTGTTTTTTATGGCTTCTTGATTTGATGAAAAACTGTCATTAAATATTGTCATATTCATAATGAAATCATGTCAAGTTTTTGTTTTTTTACATTTGAACAGTCATTGTGTTCATACAAGGGCAACAACATTGGAAGGGGGCAATTGGTGGAATGAGTAGCTCCAGGGAAATGTTTTGAGGATTTTGTAGTTCTTTTTTGTGAATGCTGAGTGTCATGCCTGATTACATGTGATGCAAAGTAATTTACTTATATTGTGCGAAAAAAGATGTATAGTATCTGCACAATCATTTACAACATGGTTCAGTCTGGTTAGTTTTTTGGACCAGGTTTATTAGCTGTCATTGTGTTTTTTGAACTCGGTGATTGGAAATGTGGTGAGAGGAAGAAGGTGGTGGGCAGGTTGAAATTGTCTTGGAGTCGGTATCAAGAGGGTTCCATTTGAGTTGGCACCAGGGAAGGATAAAGTCACCAATGTCAACTGAATGTGGTGGTATTATCTGCATTACCCAGTTTCTTGTTTGGTCTGAGACACTCAGTGTTTGACAGACAATCCTTTGGTTGAATTTTGACGAATCGTTTTTTCTCAATATCTTTGTTTTCCATTAAACCTAAGACTTTAAATCCTCACTGTATTTTTGCCTCTCTACACCTTTTCCCATAATGTCAATACCACCACGTAGTAGTATTTACAGTGTGTTTCTTGCTGTCAGCCATGTTTTAGTCATTGTTTGAAGCTTCTTTAAAGCTTGTATATAAATGTTTCCACTTGCTAGTTAAAGCAATGGTACAACCGTACAAGTACTCCTTTGCTTTCTTTCTTGTACTTAATCGGTCGTTCCATCTTTATTTCTGATGCGAAAACTATTAAATTCGGTCCATAGGAGGAGAATGACTAGCTTTGAAACAATTTGCACTGGAGTCTTTTTCTTTCAGTCTTTCGGATGTAACTGCTCAAGTGCCCTTGTTTATTTTTGATTTGTTATCTTTGTTTGCACTGGAGTTTTGATTTGATTTGATTCTCCCCCCCGCCCTCCCCCTCCTTTGTCGTAAGCAATTACTTGAGGAGAACCATGGCATAACTGGTAAGGGTTGTTGTTTTGCAAAATTCAGGGTAAGGCTGTGTGCAACAGACCTTTTGTGGATTGACCCTTCCCTGGCCCACGTGCAGGAGTCTTTGTACACCTGGCTGCCTTTGTATTGTTGGATGCATATATTGTTTTTTCTTCTCGCATTTTTTTGTTGGATTCAATTGTTGTTGGTAGTATGTTATCTGATTTTCTCTTATCAAATGTTCTTAGCACAAGCAATCAGGCATTTACATCCTTCTCCTGACTTTAGTCTGGGATCTTCATCGGAGTCACTATGAAGAAGTATCTGTAATCCTTGACCTTCTACATCGACTAATGTCAATGAACATGGTAATTTCTGTTTTTTTACATATGAGGATTATGCTACTGTTCGTCTTTGCTGCATTTGTAGTGTTATAGGGATCAAAATAGGAGTTATGGTGGGTTCTTACCTCAAGTTAGTCTTTTATTATTATCGCCTTAATCTATGAATATTGTGAATCAGACTTTCTGAGATGGTGTTTCTTTTATTTTATTTTAAAATTTCTGAGAAAAAGGTGGGTTTTTGTCAGCAACAGGTGTAAGTTCTGTTGTGCTCTGATTGATACTTGTAGATACTGCTTCCTTTTTTATTAGTAATAAAAAAATATGGGAAAGACTGGCTGTTTCCTTTGGTGAGTTTTAATTGAAATTTTACCTGGTAAAGAAAAGGAAAGATGTACACATAATGTGGATATAGAGTACTTGCATGAAACAGAATGTGAGGCTAGCATCTTCTTTGCAGTTAATTTGTATATATCTGGGATGATTGTGCAAATTAGCCAGATTGGGTTTCTACTCAATTCCATGAGAATAGGAATCTGTTTAATTCATCTGATTTTCAAAGGATGCATTGTGCAGGCATTTTGCTTTGCTTTGCTGAATGTCAATAATTCAGTGGATGCTATGTCCATTGCTAGACTTATGCAGAATATTCCCTGGTGTGTACTGTGTACATGGGAGCGTGTATTTTATTTTCTGACAAGATATTTTGGGTAATATTATGACATGTTTCCTTCTTCTTTTCTTTGCAGTTTTGACTTTGCAAGTATTGTTTGCATTGTGTTTAGCAATGTAGCTGTTGGTGATTCCAATGTGGGATTGATGTCTACCTGTATCAGTATATTGTCAGAATTGCTTCAGTGGTTAGTTATTTTGCGTTGATTTAATCGGCTTTATTGCAGTCTTCATAGCAGATTTCTGTGGTTCACTGGGTTTTGTTTATCTTTATTTCTCATGCTGTTGCTTCATGATTGTTTAATTGTTTTTGGGATAGAAATATCTGATTGTATCTACTGCTATTGCAGTTCACCTCTTTACATTGCTGAAGTAGCCCAGAGAACTAATATCCTGGATTTAGGTGCCAGTATTACCTCGAGGTGTGCCCTTATCTACAATTCAAGTTTTGTTGTTTAAATTTCATGTTTATATAAATTGGTTTTCTTAGTTGTACATTTAATTTCAAGCATAATATAATCATGCCTTGTAGAGTTCTAGTTAAATTTTTATTTTTGTAGATGTAATAGGTTGGGCTGAGTTTTTGAGATTTTCTTTTTTGTCTTGACTGTCATAAGATTCAATTTGTGGTTAAAATTTATGTCACCATTATCACAGCCTAGCTGGCATAAGTTGTTGATAATGATGATTTTATTAGGTAAGTTGATATAATCCTTGACATTGAGTATTGTCATTGGTGGTACATGGAGTCTTGTGGTATATAATTTTGTGATCTGTTCTTTTCTTTTGCTGAAAAAATTGATCATGATGAGTAATATTTGTTTTTATCTTTTCTTCCTGCAGTGGGGTCTGGATGCCTCCTGGAAGACTTGCAAAATTTCTTATGATTGATTGTGAGCAGTCTGAAGACTGCTGCTCATTAACCATATCCGGTAGCCTTTATTCTCTTTATAATATTTAAAAAATCCAGCTTTGACTTGTACGAGCATATTCTGATCCATCTGATTGAAATGTGTGTAGTATCTTGTTTGTCACAGTTAAAGTTGGAAACAAGACTGTTGATGTAAGACAAAGTAGAACATGAGGCTATATTACCCAGTTATTTACAATTTTCATATTTTCTATACAGTGTATTGAAAAGCCAATATTTTTAAGCAAAAGCTAATAAAGTGTAAAGACCAATTTGAGCAATTTCTTAAGAGCACTAAAATTAATTCAGCAAATACAATAAAAAAGTTTCGAACTGAAATAGAACTCCTAGTGTAGAATTGTTAAAATAAGAAGATTTTGTAAAAGACTAATTCCTAATCGAAGACCATCAAACATGACATGCACTGTGTAAATTTTAGATGGTCTAACTACTTGTCCCAAAAGCTCAAGTTATTAGGAAAGGGAACCACATAATATTTACTTAACACTCCCCCTCATATGCAAACAAATTTTTAAGGCTTAGCGTGTGGACAAACATGGGCAAATAATCCTTTGGGCACAATATGAGGCAAATTAATATTTTTCTAGTTCTGATACTATGTAAATTTTAGATGGTCTAACCAATTGTCACATTAGCTTAAACTGTTAGGAAAGAGAACTACTTAATATTTACTTCATCACACTGCATAGAAAGTGCATGACTGAAATCATAGATCAGTGGAAGTGTGGAGGGGGATGAAAATGTTATGTAGAGCTTCACGTGAAGTCTAAGTTTATTGCATGCTTCATGCTTGTTACTATTTTGAATAGAACGGAAGATGCTGTTTCCACTATATTTTTTTCATGAATATGTTCTGTGGAAATGCCCTTATTGTAACCCATGCAAATACTTTCTTTCACAGTGCTTAGTTTTATTCGAAAGCTCATAGAAGCTGGAGTGGAGGATGATATGGTACATTCTCTTGTTGTGTTCTCTTTGCAATATGTGTTAATTGATCATGAACACTGGAAATTTAAAGTGCCACATGCTCGTTGGAAAGTGACACTCAAGGTATGTTTGTGGCGTTATATTTCTTTGTTGTTATGCATCTGGGGCTTATGTCAACCTTTTGCATTCTTGTGGATTTCAATTTTTTTGGGGGTAGTCCTTAAAATTTCTATCTTTGATCCCTTATTATGACCCTGCCTCAGTGTTGCTAAGTTACGAATTTGATGGCAAAAGTTGGAGGTTAACATATCATCAATGCTTAAAAGCTGTGCATGTGCTTTTAGTGGCCTTGTTCTTGTTTTAGTCTTTTGTTTTTGCTTTGCCCATGCGGCAAGTCCCAAAGCAGCGAATGGCTTTCTGCCTAATGGTAGTTACAGAAAGAAATAGATTTTTGTCATTTTATCACGTCCTAGTTTATCACCTGTGGCTACTCTTGAGCTCATAAGAACTTAAGTTATACCTGTAAATCTAATCTCTAACAAAATTTCATTTTCCTTTCATCCTTTGCTAAATGGCATTGGCATTCTGAAGGTTGATTTATTACAAGTTCGTCCATGTTTTTGTTTAAGTGCAACTATTTGTGCAATGACACTTATGTAGTGGCATGACATAAATTTTTGTTGGTGTTTGTATATCCATCTCTTGAAGAATGGGAGCATTAACCTACTAGTCAAATATTACTATGTTTAGCAGATCATGCCATGTGAGATGAGTTCATGCATAAAACCGTCATATGTGGAAGTTGCATTGGAGATCGTACCCTCTAGGACTTAAAAGAGTCCTTTTTCATGTCTCTTTGGGCATATAATGGTACTTCTATGATCTTGCCTTACATATCCTGGCAATTGGAATGGCTTAAAGTCACAAAACCTTGTGTCATACTGGTTTTTCCAATTGTTGTTGAAGGCATTGCTGAACTGGTGCAACAGTATAAAATAGCTTTTTAGCAATATTAGGACTTTAAGTTACCATGATAAAAACACAGCTAAGCAATACCTTATCTCGAGTTCAGGAAATCTTCTCAGATTCTACAATTAATTTTGTTGTCTCCATTCCCTAGAAATTGATCATCCATTGTTCCAGTTAATGGGCAGAAAAATTTGTTATTTTATGTTTTAATAATTGTTTTGTTAAATCAGAAAGTAAATAACTTAATGATTTGGCTTAGGTATTGGAATTAGTGAAGACATGCATTGATGTGATTCAAGACTCAAAAAGACTGGGCTTATTTGTTCGCGATATTTTGCTCTTTGATTCCTCGATTCATGACACACTGTTTAGGATAATGTGTGTAACTGCTCCTTCGTTAGAGGTTAGTCTGTAGAACAACTCTCTCTCAGTATTGGTGGGCATTTGTGGCTTCTTTCTCATTATTGCATCTTTGTGACGGGACTTGTTACTGGGATAATTTTCACAGGAGTTTTATGTTAGCCGTCAATTTGAGTGGAAGGAGATTGAAGGAGTGCAGCTCGCAATTATTTCTGTGCTAGATATTATCTATTCTATGCTTTCAAAGGTGGGTATTATAAACATGAATTTGTTCAGTATCATGATGGCTGTCTTGCTCTTGATTGTACTTTTTGGCATTTTTATTAACATATTTACTTTTATTAGATGTAAATGGTGGAACTTTTACATATTATGAAGGTGTGGATGAGATCATTAATGAGTGTATGTCCTTTTTCAATTAACGATCAAAATTTTCCTTTTTAAAATCAGAAATTCTATGAATTTATCTAGTATGAATTCTTTATATAATTCTTGTTTAATTTTCTGTAGCTGGCCATATTACCTTTCTGCACTATACTGCTCCTTGCCATGTTTTACATGGTCGAGTTTGTTCAATGTTAGTTTTTATTTAACATTGGTTTTCTACAAGCCTTCCCAAAATGTTCTCTTTTGGGTTGTGGAATCATTTTGTCACCTTACTTGGAATGGGATCTTGCCCAACACTTGCTGAGATCTTGTGAAGAATAAAAAAGAATTACAGCTCAGTGTGCTTTTAGCAAGAAGATCACCTAGATTGCACGTCTTTTTTTCTCATTTTTAATGGGTGATGAGTAGGTAGATGCATTCTATTTTGTTAGCTGTTTGATGCCAATAGACTAATTGTTGATGAACTGAGGGCATAAAAAACGGGTTTCTTTATTCCAGTTTAGTATTATGACTTGTAGGCAAGTGCTTTTCTCTCCTTCTGATCCAAACCAATGTATCCTTGAAACACCAAGTCTGACCAATGTTTTTTTGTCTGTGTGTTTCAAGTTTTACTTTAAACCTTAGCTAATGAGGCATTCTTATCTGAAAACTGGTTGTTTAAATGTGATAGAATGGGACAACCCTGATGCCAATAACTAAAGATGATAAACAACGGTATGTGTTTGTCTTGGCTTTTAGTTGGATAAGTTCAGAAGTGATATGATTCTTGATTTAATATGTTCCTTTTTTGAAGTGATGAACGTGGACAATGTGTTTATAGCATGTTTGTGCTGTTGGATAATTTTTCAGAAGTATATGATTCTTGATTTAATATGTTCCCTTATCAAATTGATGCAATGTGGACAATTATGTTTATATCGTTTGTTTATTGTGATAGCTAATCGTGTCAAACTCTCTTTTATTCTCACAGGATTACACAACAGATCTGTCAGCCTTTCACCAAGCACTTGTTTCGGCTACAACTAAACCCATGCCTATTCTGAAGGCTGTCATGTCATTGATTTCTTTTGTTCGTAATCCTGTATGTTCTACTCTGTCTACTATGTTCTCTTGCAGGAATAAGTGGGAATTATTAACTGCATACATGATTTTTTTGTTCATAAAATAAGGGGAAATGTGCATGTTGGTTTGGCTTGGTTCATTGTTCTTACCTTAACTATCTGTTGTACATTTATTTAACACGGACTTTTTGTAATAGTATTTTCTGGTGTTTAAAACATTTTCCATGTACATTTAATATCCTTATGAATCTTTTTTTTGTGGACCTCAAATGTAGGATATACAAATGGGTGCTGTGAGAGTGCTTTCGATGTTATGCAGTATTTCAGAGAACATTTTCCTGATTACAGATGAAGCACAGGTACTAAAGAATGTTTTGTTTGTCTTTTGTCATGAAGATTGTTCATGTTCTTGGAAAATGATTGCCTTAGGGCAGAGTGAAAGGATTTATGGCTAAGGAAAAGAGCTTCTGACATATGCTTTTTACTTCTAATAAATTAACATGGAGGGCTTCTCTATTTGTTCTGCGTTGATCTTATTTAGCTTTACTTCTGTATCAAATTTTCAGATAGCAGAGCTGAGGCAATCCATTCATAAAATTTTATGTGAAGATACAATATCCAATGAAGATCGTCTTATTGCAGGTGTTCCAGATGTTAACGTCAGCGGCCATCTATCAGGTTTTATCTCTTTTTTGAAACAGCATTTTGAAAATGTTTGATTTGTTAATAATTATATTTTGATGATATAACATCAAATTATGACAATGTTGCAGCCCCTTTTCCTGCTTGCCATATTCTCAGTTGACTCTGCAAATACTTACGACATGAAACAACTGCACTTGGAAAGCACTTCTGACTCTTCAAAAACTACAGAAAATGGCCTCTTGAACTTGTTGATGGAGCAAGTCAGGATGTCCGATGCTGTAATTCAGAGGTAATTTTCTAGCTTGAAGTCATTTTCAGCAAAAGCCTTTTTGTGGCTTATCTTCTATGTTTAAAAATCTAAATGCATACAACACCTTTCAGCTCACCTCTCTTGTTGCACTATATTTTATTTCTTTTGAGAGCTTTATGGCGTGGATCGTCTCAGTATGCATGCATCTTAAAGAGTTTCAAGGCTTCTACAAATTTTTGGGGGAGCATGCTATCGATTTTGGAGAAAGGCTCAAATAAATCCGGTTCATTTCAGAAATTAAAAGGCAACTGGAATATTTGTTTGGCTTATGAACATCAATGTCAAGCTGCGGTATTGGATATAATAGCGCATGAATTTTTTTGCACAAGAAAATGCTACAAGATAAATAAACTGTGGCCAGTACCACATCACTCTCAGAGAAGAACGTTATAAATAATTCTGATTTCGTCAAGGAAAAATCGAATTGCTTTCTTGAAATGGATGTTCAACTCTCTTCCTGGATTGGAGATTCAGGCATAGAAGAACTGACCAAATTATACACTTACTGTGAATATGACGAAGCGGTTTTTGACCACTTAAAGGTGAGCTTGACAGTTATTTTTTGTCATTGCTTCCACGGCTACCTGGTCATTTATCTATTTTAATTCATCTTCACGTTCAAGTTTCATGTTTTAAATGTACTAATTGTGCAAATGTTTTTCATGTTTCATGAATTAGTTTTTGGGCTTATGAATTATTTTAAAAAGGAATAACTGAATGCAAATGTTGTTGTAGTTTTGAGAATTTTCAACTCTTGCCTTTCCCATTTTATTGGTTGCTCTTATATCAGTTATTCATTCTGGTAACTTCTTTGTGATTTTGTGGTTATTTGCTTTTGAGTTTGATGATACGAATTTTCAGTTTGGCTAGACACCTGGTAGGCTTCTTAACAGCAAACCTCCTTTATCATGTGGCATAGTCTTTATCTGTGTGTGGTTTACTAACGGGATTATTTCATGCAATCAAACACCTGGCTTCAGTTAAAATCTGCCATCTGTAATGTGTCGAAAGTGCATTTTGTTTTCCTTTTGGATGTTTGTTGTCAAACATTCTTCTGACAAGTTATGGATCCTTTTTTTTTAAAACTTTTTCGTAAATATATTCCTACCTATTACTTCTGAAATTTGGGTATTTTAGCTATCTGAGACTACTTGCTGTTGCTTAACAAATTACATGTTTTTTTCCTCTTTGAGCAAATGAAGATTATAATTTATTTTTAAATTGCGCTTTCATAATGGAAAAATAATT
>JAURVB010005432.1:0-21278 GCA_033002965.1 Piper betle
GAAGTTGGGGAATATTTATAACAATCTCCTGCCCTGTTAACTGCTATAAAATGCTTTAACCTGTGTAGATTCAGCCAAAAGAAATATTTATCCAAGTCATGAATACTTCCGACTTAAAATATAAAAACTTCTTAAGGCAAAGTGAGGCAAGGTAAAATAACCTGTAAATAAATTTTATGAGGTTCTTTCCACGGGCAATTATGTACCAATTTATTTAAATCATTGTCCAGCAATGATATGGCAAACTTCACCTGCTCCATCTGCATTTTATACAGAATACAAAAAAAACATATACAAACAACCACCCTTTCTTTCAACAGTTAATATAAAGTAGAATAGAAGAGGGCTCTATTGCCTTTTCTTTCCCTGAAAACAAGCAGACTTCAATACCCTGTACATGTGAATTGCCGTGAATAATATTGAAGTAGCATTATGAAAACTATAAAATATCATAAATGAGAGTGAATAACAAACAGTTTGAACAATAAAAGCACAAAGAGACTGTTAGGTCTTGCTGCCAAACATGTTCATATATTTGTCCTTGTCAAGCGGATTGTAGAAGGCCATCTCCATAAGGAGGGCAGAAACTAGCCTCAATGTTCTCCTCGAAGCAGAATAATTCACAAATGGATACTGGTCAAATATGCGTCCAGAATATAATGGACACATCCTGCCATGTTGCTTGGGTGCAATTTGCAAAATTCTATCTCATAACAACTTAGGAGTAACTCTAACTCCTAGCAATGATGCATTAGCAATTATAATGTTTGTTAGACAGTGATATTACGGGGATTGTCAAACATTGACCGAAGCTAATTAACCAGGACCGGTGAGGTCAAGTCAGCTTTAAAGCAAATAGCATGAGGTGTAAACTATGCCAAATCTAAGCCCAAATATCACCATTCTCATCCACCGCGCATAATGGTTATGACTGGAAAAACTAGGATCCTAGTATGACCATACTCTTGATTAAATCACATAGCTTTACATCTCCTGTGTACCTTTGTTCATGTCTTTTTTACCTACTCATATAAGCTTTTGCCCAACACATACTATATCTCATCATTATTGAATCGAAGTTTTTAACAAGGAAAACTACTAAAAACCATAAATATTTTCCACAGATTTCAAGCTGAATTAATACATCCAACTACTCTGAAATAGTTTATCTTTGTATAAGTTTCCCCTGTGGGGAGGTTTAATAAAATTTTATCTTATCCAAACGTTATGATCCCTTTTAGTTTTACCATGCAGCTTTAGCATTTCCACTTTTTAGCTGTCAATTGTCAATCATTAAGACTTCTCTTAGTAGTCTAACATTCAAATATACTGAACATTAAGAGCGAACTCGTCGATCTCAAGGAAGAAAAGGAAAGATATTCTATAAAGACCTAGATTTAAACTGACTATAACAAAAAAAATCCTTTCTAAACATTGGAGCTCTTTGCTCAAGTTCTTTAACTTAAGCTCATCATTTATAACTAAACATATATAACCTTCCCCTCCAAGGCATTGTCCAATTACACTTCTTAGAAATTATTACATCAATTGTCTCAACTAGAAAATAACTTTTATTTTGAAAAAAAAAATCTAGTAGAAATCTAAAACATATCATTAAAAGTGATAAACATGTGGAGTAATATTCTCTTTCACACTTTCACACAATTCCATATTATGAAACCTGCACCTATTTATTTCTATACAAAATTTTAAAATACACCATTAGATTCAATAACAAACTGCTCGTTCAACAACTGTAGCAGCAAACATTTCATAAACTCAAGAGGCCCCAAGTTATTAGGCGGGTCTAAGAAATTAGTACTTTTTATGTGCAGGTTCTCCATTTAACAGCAGGAAACTTCTAGCCAACTTTATTTGGTGCCAAATTAATCAAAGAAAAGACATAGAAAAATAAAATTAAAAAGGATGCTAACCAAACACGAAGAAAATGTTGAAGAAATGCTGGAGACCTAAATAATATACATATATATATTTGGAATTAAGATTCATGTTCTGCAGCACAATTAACATCTTTGTGCTTAATTTTTACAGCCGTTGGATAGAAATCCAATCGATCCGACGGCTGAAAAAAATTAAGCGCGCTCTGCTTCTTCCGCGAACGCTCCTTCCCGCCCACCTGATCGGTGTCTCACAATAATCGCATTGGTGGGGTGAAGGTGGGAGCCGAGTATAGCGCCGTCGGAAAGAAGGCACAGAGCGGAGTATAGCGCCGGCGGAAAGAAGGCAGGAGGCGGGAGGCGTCGGCTCAATCTGCTCATCCCGGGACGCAGCACGGTGAGGAGGCCGTCGTAGTTGGCATGGGAGTCCGGTGAGGATGCCACGCCTCGATCGACGCTGCTGACGCCGTCAAAGTTTGCTGCTTTATTTCTCCTGGAGCTGTGCGGCGGCACTCTTGCCGGCGGAGTCCGGCGCGCTCTCCTCTGTTTCTATGTATCTGCTCCGGCGCACTCTTGCCGGCGAAGTCCGGCTCTAGTTTTCCCTGGCCGGATAGCGCCGCCGACGATGACCTCGGCGCTGGCCTCTCCATTCCGGTGAGCACCGGCTTCTTCCTCCTCTGATCCGGTGAGTGTTTGTCTAATGTTTTGGGCTGGATACTCTGATTGCTCTGTTTCTGTTTTGAGCCGCCGACGGTTTCATAGTTTCCTCTGTTCTTACTCTGTTTCTGTTCTTCGTCCACTGCCAGCGAGCCAACCTTCCGACCTCCTACTTGGCTCCCTTCCACCACTAATTAAGTGATACACAGTTGTCTAATGAATATCGGTTCTTGCTATAAAGTTTCAGAAGCATGCCAATAATATTGTTGTTTCATTACAGCATCAAACACATGAGTATTGGTTAAGATTGGTCTGATTTATACAAATACAGATTCAGTACCAAAAGAAAAGCTGGAAGTAATTAAACGTGATGGCTTTGCATACGTACCTATTTTGATTATGAATGCAGCTATACCTTATAGTCATTTTAATTTTACCACTGAATTTTTGATCCTTTTGCGGTTTTACCGACCAATGCATTAAGACAAAGAAAAACATATGAAACTATGATTGCTTTTACAATAAAGACAAGATGAGGGAGAAAATAAAGACAAAGAATAGAAATTCTTCGGTCCGGATGTTCTAAATTTACATTCATATCTGTGTGGGCAAATCAATCCTACAAATCAACAAAGAAAAACCAATTAAATTGATTGAAAGTCAATTAAATTGGTAGCTTAGTTTTTTTTCTATTGTAGATTAAATATATAATCATGAATGGTAAATTTTTTATTGTGGGTTTTCGTCATTATTTGAATTTTTTTGAGCATGCAACGGTGAATCAGATTGATACAGCAACATCGACGGCTTTAAAGGAGAGCAAGCCATTGTAAAATAGTCGAACGCCAGCAAAACGAGAGTATGAACTCATTTTTTGATAGATTTGTGCATTCACAAACCCCACTGGCAGATTTTGTGAGGCAGTATGATAGAGCGTTACAATCTCGTAGATTTGACAAGGAACAAGAGGATTTTTATACTTTGAATTCTAAGCCTATGCTATGTGGATACTCTCCTCTTGAAGCTGAAGCTGGGACTGTGTACACGAAACAAATTTTGATATTTTTAAAGATCAATTGAAAAGGAGCCAAGGTTGCATTTATAAAAAAATCGGCGAGGAGGGTTCCATAACAGAATATGAAGTTTTTCCACATGATGACGAAGCTAAAAAACATGTTGTTGCCTACCAAACTTGTGGAGAAATGAATGCCACATGTAGTTGCAAGAAATTTGAAAGTGAAGGAATTTTGTGTATGTACATTTTGAAAATTTTTCATAAGAAACAACTCTGCAAAATTCCAAATCAATATGTGTTATACCGTTGGACAATTAAAGCTAGATATTGTTATGCAAGTCGGAGTGAAAATACGCACAACGTTTTTTCCTCTACAAGTCCACTTACTCCGTTGCAAATATAGAGGTTTTGGAGTATGACTATCCGATTGCAAGATTTGGGAACAAGTTCAGATGAGCAATATTGTTTTGTATTACTTCTTTTAGAAAATTTGGTTGAGAAGCTTGATGCGATTGGGAGTTCATCTTCATTGAGAGCACAAACAAGCAACGACTCTGTTGAGAGGCAAGTTAGAACTTCAATGGAGCATATTCCTCAAATAGTTATACGTGACCCCTCTTAGTTGCGTACTAAAGGTCATCCCAAGAATTGTCAAAGATTGAAGGTAGGATACGAAGTTGCTCAAGCTAAAACAAAAAGAAGGATGTGTAGTCTTTGTAACGAGAGAGGTCATTATTTTACAACATGTAAAAATGTTCATAGCAATTGTAACAATGATCCCATGCAATAGGATTTTTTGGGCATATATAAGGTATGGTTGTAGATGTTGGGAAACATTGTATTTTTGTGCATTTTGTAGAATGTAATATTCTGTAATGTTATTTTATCTATTTACATAATTATAACATCTCAAATTTTCATTAAATTTTGACTACGTAGGATCTTGATGGATTCGAACCACCATCCCTCAAGAATTTCTTGAGTGCTCTACCACTTTTGAGCTAAAGATCCACAACAGTTTAAGTCATTGAAAGTGAAAGGTTAATGCCATTCCAGCTTTCATGCCAGATATAGACAACGCATTGCACAAGTAGAGTGTGTCGGGTCAAGTGAAACAGACAACATGAACACTGAACTGATATACAATGAAAAGGAGAAAAATACACGCCAAATATTGCCTCAAAGAGAAATATGTGAACCATTAGACACAACAGCAACTTCATGGAGTTCAGTAGAGTGTTGACACTTGAAACTCCTTCCAACGCCAGCCAATCTTGGTTGCCACCCTCTGAATTATTATCATTTTCATTGGAGTCTTCTAAGCTAACATCAAGAACTGTGTCAGTTGAGGAGCAAGTTGCTGCTGTTTTCACATCGCTACCCATGTTTTCCTCATCCTCTTCCATGGATGGTTGCCCATCAACCATGTTAGAAGAACAGCTGCTTGTATTTGTATCAAGGAAAAGGCAAACAACTGCACAGTCATCAACTTTAGAGGTTGGATAGTCATACCTCCAGGCACAGCTGCCAAGGATCGAGATGGAGAATGTGCCACAATGTCCACCACTTCTTCATTAGAGAGCACATCCCATAACTGTTAAACGATGCCATTCAAATGTTTTCAGGAACATACTAATTTTCATTTCCAAAAAGCATGCCAGTCTATATATGAGGTGATGATTCATGCAGAATTTTCGACTCTAGACAGTTGTGCAAATTCTGAAGGTTGTCATGTTATTTTCGGTTTCTATCATGATCTCTCAAGTCTAGAATATTCAAATTTTATTAAGGAACTTCACATTATCATTTTTGAAACTCAAGTCCATGGTGAGAAACTAAAGGCACTAAACCAAGGGTACAAGGCTCCACAATAATGCCTAAGACTAATGATGAAGAAGATAATTATTCCTACCACGTCAAGCTGATTTCCAAATTCCAATTCTTGGAAAATGATATTTTTTAAAAGAAAAAATACAATATATGAGGATGAAATTATTCCTACCATGTCATATGTTTATCAACTTGGTATTTTATCCTCAATCAGTTGAAAGACTTTTTTTTACAAGAGAAACAAGTTTGAGTATGCAAAATGCTTGTAGTATTTATTATACATACCCCATCTGTGGCCAATACAATGAACTCGTCCCTTTTAGTGAGATGCCTATAAGAAATTTCTGGGATAGAAATGAGGCCAAAGTCCTTTAAGCAGAAATCCCCAAACGCTCTTGCCATTGCCAATCCAGGTGAGTTGTTAGCCAAATTCAAGCTACCTCTGGTTCATCCTGGAGGGTAAAAATACGTCCTCGACATTTCCTTATCCTCTCAGCTTCCTACTGTAATGAGTATCAAGATGAAACAAGATGCATTCAAATCTTCTCCATATTCACTTTTCTATTTATATAGCTCGCATCAGGAGGAACAAAAAAGGATAAGAAATGTCGTTGGATACCACATGGTCCAAAAGTAGAATTTTATCATCATGTAACAATATATAATTGAGACATTACTGATTAAGTTCAAAACATAAGGTGTGCTTGAACTAAGATATTCTCATTTACCAAACATCATATATGGCATGTGCACTCACAATGATGAAAAAGCATAGAGCACCAAAAATGAAAATGACAAAGATACTTTTCTGAAAATGACCAAAAATGAAACCACCATACCACTTACTCCACACATCAAAACAACACCACCGCCCAAAATCACTACCTCCGATCTCAAAGATCCTCACTTTCCAGGCACCGCGCAAAAATTGCACACAACATCACACAACGCCTCCTTCCCCAAATCAACACTCAATTCACCAGCCAACCCAGGAACCACAAAAATTACCGATCCAGAGCTCAAACAAACAACAGAAAAAAATCAGATCCATCGCCAACCAAAAATACCTATCACCACATCATTCACCAAGACTATAAAGACCAAAACAATAAGGAACAATACCTGTGAGCATGGGATCCATCCCCCACCATCCCCAACCACCGGATCAGATCCGCCATCGCCTGCATGCACTAGAACGCCTCCTTCTTCTCCGCGCGCTCCCGGTTATTGGCCTAGATATCGTTGAGAATAGCGCGGATCTCTCCGTCGCCGCCGGGGGAGACGAGGCCGAGGAGGGCATCGACATTGGCGGCGATGACGTCGGCGGTGGAGATGGAGCGGGCGGCGCTGGTGGCAGTAATGGCGGTGATGAGTAGTCGAGAGATCGAGAGGGGCGGCATCGTCGGGATGTCCATGGCATTTGAACCGGGAGAGGGGTGCCCCGCCAGTTCATCTCATGTTGTGCTGCCCCCGTTGGATCGACTTTTAATGGTCAGATTTAAATTTGAGCACAGCTAACGTCTCTGTGCTGCAGCGCAGAGTCCCCTTCCTCTCTCTCTCTCTTTTTTTATATATATATATATATATATATATATATATATATATATATATATATATATATATATTCCAACAATATAACTGGAACAGGAGATACCTCTTTTGCAAGGATGGTGCTAAGTTCAAATTTCAATCTTGCATCGTCAAGTTCCTCAATGCGTGTCTGTTGATAAGACATGTAAAGGTCCCTGCATGCAATATCATTAATCATCAACAAAATTAGGCTCTTACAGGAAAAACATCAATTTAAAAAGTCTTAGACAAAAATTCAGGCAGATTCATCTTGTTCTAAATTTCACATAAGTCATAAGTCATTCCTTTCTTAACTGTACAGTCAAGCCTAATGCCTTGCAGCAAACCTTATTTCATGTATAAGATGCATAAGCCTTGAAGGATCTTTGTGATTCCAATCACCTAGGCTGCTGTTGCTTTTGTGTTGGCCACTCTCTCCTTCACTAATCATGAGAAAAGGATGAAAATCTGCATCATCTTCTTCCAACATTATGTCTGGAGGAGCCAACGGGAAGAGTGCATTGTACATTACATCAACTGTAAAAAATATATAGGAGCTTAGCATCAGAAGAAATACACGTGCAAATGCAGATTCATAGGACGATGGGAAAAAACAACAAAAAGGAAATGGTTCACCAGGTAGCTTACTAACATCTCACATATTCAAGGCAAAATGGGATCAGAAGGGTAAAACAATCTGCATATTTAGAATCACGACAACCAGACCATACTCGATCAACCTGCATTCAAAATCATGTTTTTAAGTGGCGTGTTTGCAAGTGAACTGTCACTAAATCATTTATTTAACACCAAATGAGAGAGTATAATGCCTCTTAGATTAGCCCCATATCTCTATATGAGATGTGTGGTGTCTAAAATAAACGTGGTTTCCTAGGCTTTTTAAAGTGGTTAGTCATTTTGGAAAGCCAGGAACCACGTTTATATAAAACACCACCAATCCCACATAGAGATGCGAGACTAATCTAACAATGTCATATATTCCGTACATGTCCTGTTAATAAAGTTAAAAAAAACAAAATTAAATAGGTATGTTACACAAGCAAAAGCAGGATTCCAAAGTATAATCTATTTGTAAGAACCTTTCCACTCTCCCAATCAAGAACATTCATGCTATGCATCATACTCCACGACCTCCTTCACAATTCACAAATTGCCACCAATGCATCAAAGCAACCATATTTTGCTCATCTTAACCATTTGAATGATGAAACCACCCCACATGGTATACCAAAAACTAATCACCCAAGCAACCTCAAAATCACACTGCAGGGTACATTTCTAAAGAGTGCAACAACATACGGTATGTCTAAAAAATATAATAACGAAAACTCGTACATACTCAATTCGAGAGAATTTCTGCACAATTCTGATCAAGAACACCAACGTTATAAATCCTATTCTGCTGCCACTTTCACTACAAAACAACCAAATAACAAAATTACCCTCTTTTATTGAAGGGGAACATAAATGGTACGTTAGAAACAACAACAAAATAGTTTATAACTATTTTGGTTCGGAACAGATTAATTAACCAAAATAGCCAAGTTTTTAAAAATATTATCAAATATATATTTTATATTAATATCATAAAATTACAATAGTTTTATGATAAATTTTATTTATTTAATGTGATATATATTTAGAACTATTTATTAAATGATTATTTCCACGAAAACAATGATTAATTTTTATTAAATAATTAAATAGCTTTATATTTTTATAAATTATCATTCATTTAGATTATTTTGGTTTGGTTCGGTTCGATTTTGAGTAGAGTTCTGATTTTAGTCGGTTATCAGTTATTCGATAATCTAGTTTCCCGATTACTCATTATAAATAGTAATAATATTTGATTTTGAATGAAATAAAATTAATTTTGAATCAAATAAATTAAGCATGCACGACTTATCATCTTATTAGGTTTTATTTACCAGCTCATTTTATTTTTCAAAAGATATTAGGACAAATAGATTTAAGTCCAAATGATCTTTATTTTTTTCCAAAGCAAAGTCCAAATGATCTTTTAAAGCAATATATTCATTAAAATTTAAGCTTGGTGTGGAATTAATTCAAAATTGTTCTTGACGAACAGTTTCCAAACTGAATAGTCTGATTGTGGATGGCCGCACAATAGCTCGATTATGAGGACCATAAATGCCCGGCTCATTTCCCGCCTACCATCCACCATATCCCCCACGACCCCAAAGACCAAATACCCTCACGCAATTCATGGCCGCCGCCGCCACCGCGTCACCGGCCGAAGCGGCCGGGCCGCCTCGCGGAGAAGAGTCCGACGTCCATCGACGAGTCACTCTGGTGGGAGCCCTTCGAATCCCTCCTCGCGGAGCTCGAACGAGACGATTCCGCCTCTTCCCCGGCGTCGTCTCTGGTAACCCTCATTCGTGCTCGTTTCGCTGTTTATCTGTGGCATTTGTTGATGTGGTTTGGGTTTTTCAGGTTGATATGCTCGATCGGCACGAGGCGTGGTTCTTGAAGTCGGTCACTATGTTCAAGTCTCCTAACCAGGCGTCGAGGTCGGCTTTGGAGGGTGGAGTTGTCGGTTTGGGGGCGAGGCGGATCGAGGTGCGGCCGGAGTTGAAGGAATTGGCGCTGGAGCTCAGCGCATTTCGGTGAGCCAAGATAATTCGATTTTGGTTCTTGATTGGCAGCTTATGTTGTATGGGAACATAGGTTATAGAGAATTATGTTCAAATTCTTCTTCAAATATTGGTTATAGATGTTTTGCGCTTTGTAGCCTTCGTGCTTAGTGTGGAATTTGTAGAACAAGTCCACAAAGCTAAAAAGCTAAAAAAGGTCTATAACCTACATATTTTGAATCAATTTTGTAGAAGCTATGGGGAGTAAAAGGTATGAAAACGTTATAATCTGCATGCTTAGTGATAGGAGTCACTCAGTAGTAGAAGGCACGAAAAACGTGAAAAATGTGATAACCTGCATGTTTAGAAGCTGTAGGCACTATGGAGTATGCTTATCTACATTGTCATGATGTTCCAGTTGCATGCTTGCTTGCTTCTGTTATTGGTTAATTATTTTCAGAGCCTTATATACATGAGCTACAGCTCATATATATTACATGAGCTACAACCTTTATTCAGAGCAATTTAATGGACCCACTACTCAAAATTTACATAGATAAATAGAAAAATAAGTAATTAGGATATTTGTAGATTTTCAAATCAATCTAATCCTTTTATCCCTTTCATCTTAATTATCAAAGTAATTGTAATAAAAGTTAATTTTAAAATCTTTAAACTAGTACATTTTTGTATTTTACTTTTCATGCATATAAACCTCATTACGTGAGACCCACTAAAAAGGTTCAAATCGAGGTGCAGCTCATATAAGCTATACGAGGTGTAGCTCACCTTTTTTCTCCTTATTGACAAGAATGATTGTTTTTATTGCAAATTAAAATTTTATTTTCTCCAATGTGTCAGCTGCTGGATGAAGTACAGTCCTACATTGTTGTGAGCAGGTATGTGGAGCGGAACAGTATGCCTCTTGAGTTTAAAGTTGAGAACCTTCGACATCGAGCTAGTTGGTCTCTGCTCATCAGTGGAGGATAATCTTTGTTTAGCTCAATAATTACATTAAATATTTGCCTCTGGTCAATTGGGTGACTCCTAAGCAACAGGTTTTCGTCCACCGGGATACAAGACCTGGTGGCATCCTGACAGGCTCCTCCGCTTTGTGCTTTTAGCTGACATGCTGAATCATTTGCTTATGTTAAATACACAAATCACATAGTAGAGACCTCTGAAAGCAGGGAATAAATGTGAATTACAATGACAAAAATGAATATGTTCACCAATAGATAGCCGCTACCCTTCTAGAACTTCTATTTCTAAAACATTGACTCTCATTGCTTGCAACCATGGCAGTTACTTGACTATATATTGTGTCAGTCTTTGAGAAATTCGATAAGAGCAGTGTTAAGAAGAAAGCCTTGTTTCTTTCAGCAACGAGATCAATGATCTACCTGTTTGGCATGACAATGGAGCCGAAATTTTTCTTTTTGCAAAGTTATATATGGAACCAGTATGATCAATTTAATATTGCAATTTTAGGTGTTTTTTATAGGGCCTTGAATTCTGCATCTCTTTTTTGTTGGAAGGTTCTGCTTCACTATTACCTTGAGCGGCAATGCTTGCTGAAGTGCATCAGACAGAACATTGCTCATTCTTGTAAGTGACAATTTGGGTTTATTCTTTATATTTATGGGATATTGCAATTTGCAACTTATGCTGTTAGTATATTTCTTCTTGCAATTTTGTTTTGGACTGTTCTTAGAGTACTTGGTGAGTTTTAATGTGGGCAATTTATGTTTACTTACTTCTCTAGAGCAAAAAATGTATGCTTATCAGTTTGTTTGTAGTAAGTGTTATAAAAAACACCAAAATGTTTACTATTTGTATCTGTCAGTGCCCATCATGCAAATTTCCTTTTCTCCATTTTTTGAACTGAATATGTTGTATTTGAAGGAGTGTAACCCTTTGTTTGTTCATTATTTTTTTACAATTTCATACTGTAGTTTTCTGTTTGGTGAAATAATGACTATGGCTAAAAATATAAAGTTGATATGTACTTCAGGTTCAGTGTTTAGTTTGGTAATTAGTGATTCAAATTATTTAGCTTAATTCAGAATAAATTAACCTTTTGATCTTTACTGTTACTATTGTTTTTTTTGGATCCATGCCAGAAGATGCTAAAAAAGTTTTTGTGCCACAGCGGCAGAACAGCATACATTTCTTGCAACACCTTTGAAGACGTTGAGGCCAATATTTCCCCATCTATATCCAGGCTTGCTTCTAAATGAAGCACCATCCACTTGACGTAAAGCTCCTGACGGATCAAAGCTGCTAGCTTTAGCAGTTCCCTGCACCAGACCAGAAATTTATCCATGGGGGAAAATTTTCAGAGGCGAGATCTATAGATTGAATAATTCTGTCAGGAAAAGAATACTTTAATCGAGGTACAAATGCCAACCAACACAAATCTCATTTTTTACTAAATATAGTTATATTTGAAGGGTGATGAATTGTTTCAATATATTTGTAGGCCTCACAAGGCAGCGACCACCTTTGCCAGGAAACTACATTTATTGGAGAAAAGCTACATCTTAGGAGGGCTCGAACATTCGTAAATCTTTCCTGATGAATTTAGATTCTCAACATCTGCTTTCTCCTATGTTCTTGATGAATTTAGATAGATATCTAATATGCAATAACCTTCAACCGGTATTTGGGGTTAGTACATTGGATAATAGAAAAGCTCTGCAGTGGAAAAGATAACTCATTGAGTTGGATGAAAATTACAATCAGAAGTTTGGACCGCTCTTGACGCGAATTGGTACATGGAGGAGCAATTTGCAAGGCAAAGTACGCAATCAGAAGCATTTGCATGTACAAACTTGAGGCTTGTTAGAGCACTATGTTGTAATCAACAGGATAAAAGTCCGACAAATGTGGATGCCATATACACTCAAAGCTACATTCTTCGCACGTTTTCTCATCCACCTAAGAGGGAAGATGTTCAGCAGTGTGATACTGGTGCAATATCTGCCCAATCCAGTATTTTAAGCATTTCGATTCCTCAACGTTGGAAGCTTTCTCGGAAGCTTTGCAAAGTATTCAAAATTGATGGCTGCTACAATTTTTGTGCTCAATCTAGATTCCATCCCTGCACTTAATGACCATTTCCTCAGTGTGAATAGGAAAAAATTCAGTTTGAGGTGTCATCTACTCTGAATTGAGAATGAACCTGGATATTGCCCTCTGATGTGCCGGCAAAGAGCATTTCTGTGTCTGAATCAACTGCTAAGGATGAAATTTTCGTGTTGCCACCACTGTGAGCCTTGATTGAGGCTACTCTCACAAGCCTATGCCTTAACCAGACTTCAATGATTCCGCACTTTGTTCCGGTGAATATGTAGTAGGTGTTCACGGCCATCGAGTGGGTGTCGAACCCAGAGGCAAGGCAACCCTTTGTGACCTTCGTTGACAATTGGAACACCTCCGCCAATAAGGGAGTCCATTCATTAACTCATAAGGTTTTCTTTTTGGGTACTCGAAATGTTGCAAAAAAACATTGAATAAAACGACCAAAAAATTAGTTGCGTGATTCATTTTGGGAAGATTTTCAACTCCCTTGAACTAATATGTCAGTGTAACATGTTTGCGAGAATAATATTGTTTGTGAAGTTCATAATTCCTAACAGTAAATAAGAGATCGAAGTTTATAACGCACCTTTCCGGCTATTCCATCAACAGAAGAACCACCCGAGTAAAGAAGATCATCTTGAAAGCAAAGTGCATTTATGTTCTGTTTCCCTAGTAGCTTCCTGGTCCCAGAATAAAATGTACTTGATGTCGATTTGTCCAAGTCGACCTCCTGCAGGGAGGGTTATATTCAAGATGACATTTTTAAACAAATTTCGGTCGATGATATGAATTGGGTTTCACCAATTAACTGATCTTGCGTCAAATCTGTGATATGAAAAATCCAGAACATCCACAGTATAGGTTCTTTCCTGTCATGGCAAGACACTTAACTGTCCTGTTGAAGTTAATATAGCTGGACGCATCCGCTCCCATTTAGAACCTGCAGCATTAAGTGTTTGGTGAAAAAATATTAAGAATATTGTGGGCTTTGAACTGTCTGCAAATGATTTGTTAAGAGAGACTCGTTATCAGGACTAGTTAAGAAAGCTATGATCTTGCCTTAACACCAGTTCCTTGAGAAGAAAAACACAGTGTATGGTTGTGAGCTGCCAAGGCTTGTACACCCTCTTTCATGTCATGAACATGTATGCAATGCAGCTCTTGTGATTCCATTTTCCAGACCTGAACAGCAACATTCACAGAGATAATAAGTGAACAAGTTACTTGGGGTCAGGGGCATGGTCTAGGATACACGAGGTAATTCAATACATATTAGCTCTAGATGGCTACTTACCCGGATTGTTTTGTCAGGTGAACCACTATATAGCTTGTCACCAGAAGATGAAATGGAAAGGCAGGTTGTTGCCTTTGCATGAGCTCGAACATCTTGAATTACTCTCAATTCTCGCTTGCCGATGCTCCACATCTTTGAGCAAACAAACCAAAAACTATAATTAGATAACCTATCTGATTTTTGAAAATATACTTCACCTCTCAATTACTTTTTTATCGATGGACCCATGTACGAAATCAGATATGATTAAAAAATAATGTGTGCTACCATGCTGCTGATTTGCGAATGCAAAACATATTCACATTGTTTTTTAGTAAATAGGGGAAAAAACGTACTTTAATATGACCATCAGAATGGCTGCTAAAAAGCTTTCCCAAAATGAACCATTGAGAGGACTTCGCCATTAGCACTTGAATCTGTCTCAACTGCTTCTGTACATGACCAAACCTCTGCCTGAAATAAAAAATGGTGGCTTTTATATACATATGTTTCGAAGTTAGTTTATCTAGAATGAGTGAACTAAGATCTAAATATATTGAACTCACTGCATTGACTGATGGCAAATTCATCACAGATTTTATTGTGTCTGTAACCTCCACTGAGTACTTCTTGAGCTTTCTCAGGCATTTGCAAATGCATTTTGCATATGATCCTATTTCTTTCGACGCCTCTGAATATTTTTTACAAAACCCATCTTAACAAAATTTCTGGGAAGTCATTTATACAACTACCATTTGGAAAGAGGCTCTTACCTGGACCATTAATGAAGCTTTTCATGGCAAGGAATGATAAAGCTTTTTCTTCCAGTTTCCTAGAATACTGAAGAACATTCATAAATTGGTCAAGTAAGCATTTGCGAGCCACATTTCTCATGCCAGTTTCTGGAAGATCATTCAACATATGCATTAGCCATGTCAAAATGATAAGGCATGATCTTGCCACATCCAAGGAGCTGCTCTTAAAACATTCCTCCAATGCCTTAAATATGGAACCTTGTTCATGGTTGCAAAGAACAAAAGCTACCCTTCTCTCCCAGGCAGTTGCTTCCCTCTCTTCTTCTTCCTAGACATTAAATTCATGCCAATTATTTGCAGTTGAAATAATAATAGTGTGGCGTATGACCTTACAAATCAGCATATGTAAAAAATCAATAACAAAGCAGCATAAGCTCCATAAAACAGGAAATGAAACCCTTACAGGACTTTGATACATAAATATCATCATGGAGAAGAACAAGAAACAGTAGTATGAGCTTACAGTTAAAGAGGTGGGTCATGAGAAGGACAACTCTTGTATGATCAGAACATGAAGACATTACTCACATGGCCAAAAAGTTCTACACACCCAACAAAACTTGTAAGGAATTGGATTAATCTAGAGCTTAAACCAGTTATTCTGACCAAATCAGATTAGAGTAGAAGCTGTGAAGCTACGACCAAGCCGGCAATATGGATATAACCGCCGGCTATACAGGGAGGGTGAACGGTGGACTGTTCTTTGTTTTATGTTTTTTGAAATGTCACCTAGTTGTATCAACAAAAAACTAATGTCGCATTTTTATGCAAAAAGCAAAACAAGAAATGAAAATGTTACAGAAACAAAACAAGTGGTAATACCTTATTCAAATCTTCAATCAGCTGCTTGGATTCAGAAACATTCGTATGCTCCCTGGTTTTTGAAGAACCAAAAGAAATGGAAAGATAAAACCCAATTATGCACCACAGCAAAATTTGTCAACTTAATTATTTGTCCAAGAAACCTATTTGATAAGGACATTAAAGAAGATTCTCGTAAACATTGACAAAAATTAGCTAAGATTTTTTAGGAAATACCTGCTTATGGCACCTTCTTCATTTCCATTGCTCAATATTGGAGAGAAACCAGCACTCTTCGGCAAGATAGGCCCGAATTTAACATAATTTGGGATCGATTGACGCACCTCGCGAAGAGGCGTCATTGGTGGCTCTGCTATTGGCAGCATTGGCATTCCCTTCTTGCTAGTAGCAGTGTCATAATTCACACATTCCTTGAAGTACTTGGCATATAGCCTAGTGTTCTCATCCAAAGACTCCCCACAGAGCTTCTCCAGCTTGTGCAACTTTTCGACCTTGTCGGGCCTCATGGAGAAGATCAAAGACTCATTGAAGAATGATCAAAGTCAGAAGTCATGGAAAGATGAATTGAATCAGGCATAACATCCATCACAATTCTCTGCCTTTCCTCAGTGTACCATCCAACAATGGAGCTCATGTGTGGCAGAAAGAGGGCTTGCCACAACTCAGGAGCAAAATCAACTCTAGCAAAGAATGGATCAACAATGAACATTTCAAGAATGTGAAAGACACACTTGTGGGTATTGTTCTTGAGCTTCCATAGATATGCAAGGTTTTGGTGAGACCAAGCTGAGAGGTAGAAATTGGGGACTCCTGCAGTTTTTTGCTTGGAATCCAACATTGCACAGACCTGTAACATTCTCTCAGCATGGTCTAGCCTGGCCATCTTGGTCTCCAAGTTGGAGGTGTTGATGGCCTCCTCCATGGCCTCAATCCCCCAGTCCAAACTGGCCAGCACTGCCTGATCAGCATACCGAACCTCTGATCCTCCTTGGTTGCCACCACCATCCTCTGCGGCCAGCCTCTCAGCACATTGCTCCTTGTGCCGGAGCCTCTCTTCCTTATTGATCAGACGGTCTTGTACAAAATTTTCTATGGTTAATGTTAGGAATTTGACCATGTCCTTGCCCTCCATGGCAAACTTGAAGTTTCCAGCCATGTTGTATCTCAACCTTACTAAAACCAAGTAGCACAACAAATTCTGATTTGATTCACTCAGGACTTGATTTGGTTCCTGATTTTATATTGAAGCAGGATTGATCAAATCCAAGCAACCTTGAGTTTATCCTGAACATAATCACTAGCAATCAGTGGTGAATTTAGAATCAAAACCAAGACAAGACTCACAATTTCTTCATTTATAAATGCAACATTTTTTATATGTAAGTAATTGATCAAACATCTATTATTCATTAGCAATACTCTTAGCATCAGTATAAATGGGAAAGTATCATAACCTGACTGCAAATGAAGCTTGCAAAATCATTGCCAGCAAGATAATACAAAGTCAATTACAGAGGAAGAACAATGCCCACATATGTAAAAAATCAATAACAAATCAGCATAAGCTCCATAAAACAGGAAATGAAACCCTTGCAGGACTTTGATACATAAATATCATCATGGAGAAGAACAAGAAACAGTAGTATGAGCTTACAGTTAAAGAGGTGGGTCATAAGAAGGACAACTCTTGTATGATCAGAACATGAAGACATTACTAACATGGCCAAAAAATTCTACACACACAACAAAACTTGTAAAGAATTGGATTAATCTAGAGCTAAAAACCCAGTTATTCTGAGCAAATCAGAATGCAGTAGGAGCTGTGAAGCTACGACAAAGCCGGCAATATGGATATAACCGCTGGCTATAGAGGGAGGGTGGACGGTGGACTGTTTTTTGTTTTATGTTTTTTGAAATGTCACACATTTTATGTATGTACAGACAGAGGGGTCCGTTTCAGTGATTGAGTAGTTAATCAAGGTTGTTTAGATTAATTAAGTAGGATTAGGAAGAGGACAGCCAAAAAAACAAAACTGAAAGTCTCTTGCGTGGTCTAAATATGAAACCAGCGTGTCAAAAGTCTCCAAATGTGGGGTTAAAAAGATTTTTTTTCTTTTGTCATCTTGTTGAATGGTATCAATTGAGATCCAATGTTTGGAGTCTAAATTTGTTGATAGGTTTTACTGGGTTGATTTTTTGTAAGACATCATGATGTATCATGAGAATGTACTTGTACAGGTTTTTTTGTACAAGTAGATGAATACTATCATCGTAAACTGTGATTAAGCGTAACAATTATATACATTAGTGTAAACCTCTTTTGCGAAGTCTTATTTTCACAAAATATTTCTTATGTTTAACGAGAAAGAATTGAGAGATTAATTCTTGAGGGTAGCATGCTTGAGTATATAGCGGCTTCCTCAGACTTGTGTAACAGTAATGCAATTGGCACGTTCACTCCAAAAACCCCTTCAATCATCTTTTGATGCATTACTTGCACATTGCAAAGTGCACTGCCATGCTGTCTCTGACCCTCCAGGCATGAAGAGCATTTTCAGAGTTATTAGCAGAGACTTTTCTGTTCAGAAACAATGCTTCCTTTATTTCACTTGTAGGCCAAGGCAATCGTTGCAAGCAAATGGGTTGTTCTTCAACAAGTTTCCGGATAGAAATAAGTTCTTCTCGTATACAAAGAAAATAATTCCTTCATCAGAGCTGGGGACCAGCAAGGCATAAGCATTGCCAGAGTTTCAAGTAATGAGTCCCTTGCTCTGTTGCAAACAGATGTATATAAATGCATGGCTGCCCAATAAACCTTTGCATTAAGTTTTACCTGATTTGCTTCATCCTCCTGCTCATGGATAGATCACCCAAATAAGCATGAAAATTATCCTCCATGAAGATATGTTTGGTTATGGGATTTTGAGACTTGGGATGCATAAGATCCTACCACACTAGGTGGACTTCAAATTAAGCCATCCTGAGAGTCTTCTAGTATCCAAAATATTGGCTGCAAGTCAGCAACTTCAAGAATTGCTGCTCCTGACATGTCCAACTCTTGAGAGATTCCTGAGTTTTTAGCAACCACTCTTTCTCCTTCACCAGTAATCCAAGCAAGAGCACTTTCCTTGCTGGAAAAAGTGAAACCGATTGTTGTCTCTAATCACAATTTCTCGATCATATATAGCAGACACCAGTTTTGCAAATGCATGGCAATCTGTACACATCCGCAGATTCTTAATTATTCGCAGAGGATTTCCACGAACTGTACTGATGAGACCGTATGCCATTGCCAATTTCTCGCTGTGTCGGCTAAGTAGATGCTGCTTCTCTTTTACATCCACATCAAGCAGCACATTAGCCAAGTCTGGGAGATAGCCTGCATTCTTAAGCTTCTGATCTATCTCTTCAAGCATAGGAGCTATTTGGTTCATTTGAGGATGATAATCATCACCAGCAGTGAACTCGTGTATGGATCCATTCACCTGGATTAAGCTTGATCCTGGAAGTTTTTGGATGTCATTGTTAAACATGTTGAGCCTCACTTTGACTACATCTGCCCATTGTCTTGCAGAGGCAAATATATTTGAAAGAAGGACTTGCGAACCAGCTTTGTCTGGAGCCAATTCAATCATTCTGTTAGCAGCAAGAACTGCAATATCAATATTGTTGTGGATCCTGCAAGCAGTTAGCAGTGACCCCCAGATCACATCATTTGGCTTCTCTGGCATGCTCTCGACAAGTAACTTTGCCTCTTCTATGAGACCAGCTCTGCCTAGCAAGTCCACCATGCATCCATAATGTACTAGTTGAGGATTGATACTATATTTACTGATCATCAACTCAAAAAATTCTTTTCCTTCTTCAACTAAACCACTGTGACTGCAAGCAGTTAACAGTCCAACAAATGTAATCTCATCAGGCTCCACCCCTTGTTCAACCATCTCATTGTAAAATTTGATTGCCCTTGCACCATTTCCTTCCATTGCCATTGCCCCAATCGCTGCTGTCCATGCAGAACAATCCTTCTGCTTCATTTCTTGAAATACTTGCATTGAACTCTCAAGATCCCCACATCTTGCATACATATCAACAAGAGATGTACTAAGCTGGAGATCACAGTGAATTCCATTTTTCTTGATATAGGCATGCACCCATCTTGATAGTTCAAGAGAACTTAAGTACCCACAAGCAGAAGTAACACCCACCATTGTCACCTTATCAGGATTGACACCCGAGGTTTGCATTTCTCTGAACAGGTTAATAGCTTCCTCAAACTGACTATCTTGTGCTAAAGCACTGATTATGGTGTTCCAAGAGACCAGATCCTTTTCTGGCATCAAATTGAAAACTTCTAACGCAGCTACCAGATATTGGTTCCTGACAAAGCCAGCTACCACAGTGTTCCAAGAAACTACATTCTTATCCCCCATTTCTTCAAAAACTCTCAATGCAATTTCCTGTTCCTCACATTTCATGTACAAGTCGATAAGTGAATTGGTGACTGAATCCCAAGTGGTCATCCCTTGGCGAATGGCATAACAATGACATTGCCTTCCAAATCCCAATTGGCCCAACTGCGTGCAAGCAGCAATAGCAGCTAAAAGAGTGACCCTATCTGGTTTCACCCCATGCTGCCACATTCTGCCAAAAACCTCAATCCCCTTCTCCGGCATGAACTTACGCACATAATTCGACATCATTGTGTTCCACAAAACCAAGTTCTTATCTCCACACTCTTCAAAAAATCGTTCTGCTCTTGAAACATCACTGCATTTCATGAACATATCAACCAAGGAATTAACCAAAACAGGAGTCAGACCAATCCCCATATCTTGTATATACCTCAATGCCCTCTCACCGGCTTCCAATTTCCCCAACCTTGCACAAGCAGACACCACAGAGCACATGGTAACCGAATTCGGCACCTCGGAACAAGCAAGCTTCATTTGCTCAAACAGATCAATAGCTTTCCCAGGCTGCTCTCTCCGAGTATGACCACTGATCAACGTAGTCCAGGACACAACATTTCTCTCAGACATTTTGTCAAACACCTCCCTAGCAGAGTCCATCTCCCCGCATTCACAGTAGAAATGAACCAAAGAGTTGGAAAGATACACATCAAGCTCCCACGCCATCTTGATCAGAGAGCCATGAACCTGCTCACCAGCTCTCAAAGCAGCGATCTTTGCGCAAGCATTGACAACAAAAGGAAACGTAAACCGATCCGGCGAAACTCCACGAACCAACATCTGAACGTAGAGCAGGAAAGCTTCTTCCCCCATGCCCGCAAAGGTGTATCCTCTGATAACCGAATTCCAAGCAAACAAGCTAACATGAAGCCTTGCTCCCATCGAAACCTCGAGCACTTTTCGCGCAAGACCCAAGCTTTCCTCGCTGCCCATCTCGGCGCAGGCGGAAACAAGCTTGCAGACGGCGGCGGGGTCGCGGGCGAGCCCGTTCTTCAACATTTGGCCATGGACGAGCTTGAGGTCTTGCACGCCTCTGCACATCTGCAGACGCCGAGCCGCGTCGTTGCGATTGGGAACGACGAGTGGGGGAGAGGTGCAGTGGGGTGTTGGGTGGGAGGGGAAGATGGGGAGAAGGGGTTGGGAGAGGGTGGCCGCCATGGCTGCTAGCTATACCTCTGCTACTACTTCTCTTGATCAATGGCGGTGCACGTCCAATGTGGGTGCA